>CAJQZJ010000275.1:340696-367766 GCA_907164525.1 Lophiomys imhausi | reverse complement strand
TCCCTGCTCCAACCTCTTCCCATGTGCCCCCTTTACTCTCTCTCAAATTGATATCCTATTTTGCTTTAATTGTTATTATTACACATGCACATAAGTGCATAAATATATAATACAAGCTGCTGAGTCCTCATAGTGTGGCTTTTTTTAAATTTATATGATTTCAGGACTGAACACTTGGTGTTTGGTAACCCACTGAGGGGATCATTCCTGGAAGAGGCTAATTCTCCTTTCCTCAGAAGTCATTAATTGCTTATAGTCCTTTGTCTAGGGATGGAACACTGTAAGATTTCCTCCTTACTTGGTAGCACATCCACTGATATTGTTATTGTTTAGGTATTATTTAACGAGCTATATTGTTGAGGTATTCTGGGTGTAGCTTTCCTGTGATTTCTAGGAGACACAATCTCACAAAATACTTTCTGGTCTCTAGCTCTTATATCTTTTTATTATTATTAATTTTTTTTTTAAATTACATCTCCATCAAAGTCCCCTCCTTCCCCCATCCAGGTCCTACCCTCCCTCCCTGCTCCCCATCTCTGTGCTCTCCTGTGTTCCTTCTTCTCAGATAATGGGAGCTCCTACATAATTAACCCCCCTCAGTTCACCAGTTACATGAGGGCTAAGAACTTCCTCCAGAACTGGGGCTTGATATAGCATCGCACCTAGGGTAAGGTGTTCCACTAACAAGCAGCATGGTCCATGACTTGCTGCTGGGTGAAGTTTTTTGAAGGATAGTTATGCTAAGTTCTTGTCTGTTTAAGTCTGTGGGGTGTAGGATTTTTGTCCTGTGCTATATGTTTAATATACACTTTATAAGTGAGTACATACTATGTGTATCTTTCTGAGTCTGTGTTAGTTCTTATAGTCTTTTTGTCTTTTCTGTTTTTGTCATGCTCTTGACCCTTAGGTGCCAGAGTCATACTGTAGACACAGGTAGTTTTAAATATGGAATGGTAGGCATTTGGGTACTGTTTTGGTGTCCACCTACTCATATTATATTGATGAAGTTATGGGACCAAACTATTTCTTTTGTGTAGAGGCAAGGCTAACTCCCAGAAAAGTGGGTTCTTTCACTTTCAGAGCTCTGGAAGAGATGGAAGTGGAGATACCAATGCTTAGGAGAAGGAGTTGATACATTGGTTAGAGAGGGGTAAGCTTTCTTTCTGGGGCTCTAAGAATCCAACCAACAAGAACTGGATTAATTCCAGTGAGTGACAGAACTTAGCCTTGGAGAAGCTCCCTAGAGACCAGTTAGAAATCCAGGAATCCAATCTCTTCTGGGCTTGAGCTGTAATTATGAATTAATCTTTTCCATTAATTCCTTTTATATGACATAGCCCTTTAGACAAATCTCCCATTTCATCACAGCTTATTCTTTATTACTGTAAAATAAAGGAAAAGACTGGACTTAATTATTGGACTCTCTAGGCATGTGGCATACCTGTTTAGACAAATCTCCCAGTTACAGATTATTCTTTGCTATTGTAAAAATTAAGGAAAAGAATGAACTTAGTATGTGATTCTCTAGGCAAATCTCTGCTGGGAGCAAGGTGATGGCAGTAACAGAACACCCATAAAAGGCAGCTGTGTCCAGTGGTAGGTGATCCTCTTGGACACACAACAATGAGGTGATATGTGTGCTAGCCAGAGCAGAAAGATGCCTAAGGCCTTTTTTTGTTTTCCATTGTGCAGAAACCTAGAGTATCCTCAAAGTTATTGAAGAGACCGATACTTTGGTAGAACGAAGTTGGAAGCAATAAAGCAGGTGTGTCCTTTATTGGCCTAAGCAGGCCTGTGCCACTAGTGAGAAAGAAAGATACAAAAATTCGTAAAAGCTAAGTCTAAAGAAACTTTCCAGTTTCTTTGGGAAAGCAAGACAAATACAAGTGCAAAGAGTTCTAAACCCCAGAATCTGCTAAGTCTCACAGGATTCAGGGAGAACTGAAGGAGTGTAATAATTTGGGGAAATGGGAGCTCTCTGAAGTAAGGTTCATTCAGATACTCCCTAGAAGACAGAGGCAGTGATCTATGTCTTAAAAAGAATGTGATACAGATGGATGTTCTCAAAATGTTGCCCTTGGCCCTGTACCATCATTATCACTGGGAATTTGTTAGAATGATTCTCAGGCTACATAGCTTAATACTCAGGAGTCTAATCTTTTAGGTGGTGCCAAGCAATCGGTGTTTTAACAAGCTCTCTTCTACCTTAGCACCATATGATTGTGAGAGTGATTCAGTTTAAGCATAAGGGCAGGAGAGAATGTGACTTAAAGGTAGGAATCATGACTTAGTTAAAGGTGCTTCTGCTAGCAGCGTTACTGAGGTTGTGGTGGAAACAGGTAGTGGACTTTGCGATTCCCAGAGTTTACTGCAATACTAGATCTTTTCCATAGCATCATAGATTCTACTGTGTATTCTCTAATGACCACAGTGTTTTATAAAAATTGTGTGTGTGTGTGTGTGTGTGTGTGTGTGTGTGTGTGTGTGTGTGTAACTGCACATAAGTGCAGGTGCCCTTGAAGGCCAATATAGAAAGTGTGTGTAACTGCACATAAGTATAGGTGCTCAAGAAGGTCAGATTGGAAAGTAAGATACCCTAGAGCTGAAGTTGCAGCAGGTGTGAGTTGTCAGCATTGGTGCTGGGACCCAAATGTGAGTCTGGTGGAGGAGTACAGGAGTAAGAACTCAGAACCATTGAGCCATCTCTTCACCCACTACTGCATTTTGCTGCACTGGTGACAACAGCATTTCTGGCATACTTTCTCACTTTTGAAGATGAAGCAATTGAGTATCCATTACTATTTATATTCCACAAATCATAAAGGTGATAATTAAGAGATGAGACAGAGGTCCAGACTTCTAAATAGGACACACTTTTTTTTCTCCACACCTTGCCCTTTCATCCTTACAACCAACACACCAAAAAGAATAGGAGCATAGACTTTGTTACCTGTTAGTGGGACACTTTGCCCTAGTGGAGCTGCCATTTAGCCCCTCATTGCAAGAGGAAGCTCTTAGCCCTCATATGTCTGCTGAACCGAGGGGGGATGATATGTAGGGACACTCCACTCCGGAGGAGTAGGATGAAGGGATAGGGGGAAGAGAGGGTGGGAGGGTAAAACAGGGAGGGGTGGAAAGAGAGCACTGTGATGGAGATGTAACTTGAAGTAATACATAAACACTAAAAAAAAAAGAAGAAGAACCCTTCGAGGATTTCTAAAAATTAGGGAGTTTTCTGGCCACAAGACTAGCATCTTGTAGGACATTCCTGGATATTGAGAATGATTTTCAGAACCTTCTGTTGAGGAGGATTCTGAGGTTGTTTGCTCAGTCAGTGGGAAAGTGGAGTGGATTAATGAAGTGAAGGCAGCTCATAAGTAATATGTTTTATATTTCATAATTATGAGTATGACCTTGCCTAGGTTTCACTCATCATTTGGCTAGGCCCTGAGAAATAGTACAAGCTATAGAAGAATAACTTCTGCTTAGGATGATTAAGGAGGGGTGTGCTAATGAAGACAGGCATGATTCTTCTTACTTGCCCTCTTATTATCTCATTAGCCATTAGTGTCCAGGAATTCTCATCCAACCTTCACCAATTTGTAGAAAATCTATCAACAATAAAGAAAAATATTACAAATATTACAACTTTGCCCTGAGTGTACGCCATTGATATATATACATATAAAGTCTGCCAGTCCCCTTGAGTCATTCCAATTCAGTCGATTCATTCACTTCAGAATAAATAGAGACTCCTGTTATATTTGCTTTACCTCCTAGTATCTTCATCACTCCCCCTAAAAAAACATCAAATAAAGGAATAATTAAAAAACTGCCAAATATTTTTAAGGCACCCAGGACTCACTTGCAAACTTGTGCTGAGTTTTCAATTGCTCCCACTTGCCAATTCTCTCTCAGCAAACTGAACACAGCATTGTACAGATTGCATGAGACAGAATGATATTTCCATTGCCTATAATGCTAGCAACTACTATTAGTCTTTCCTCTGATTTCCATGGAATTTACTACCCTTTGGGAAAGGCCATGGAGGCCACAGTTCCCAGCTTGTGTTGTGTTCCTGGCTCTGCTGTCCCCTACCTACTGCTAATATCAGATCTGCAGTCATTACTCCATTTTGTTGTGATTTTAATTAGAGGACACAATGTATCTTTTAATATTCTTCTGCACACTGGAGCTCCTGAGCACTTGTTACCAACCAATGCCTCAATATAATTTAGAAGCTGTGGATTCATAGGCATCTTTAGATATTAAATTTTCAAATTATTATCTTCTGTATGCATCACTGATGATTACCTTGGCCTAAATTATGCATCCTTCTTAAAGTGAGAAAACAACAGCCCCAGTTTCTGACAGTGAATATCTACAGACACCCTTATCTCTGAAAAGACAATCTTTAGTTTTAACCCTTTACGCTTAGAATGGGGAACATCTTTGGGTCCAGTATTGTTTATAGTAAGCTCGTGGCTGGCTGCAATAAAAGCACAATTGCTACTACTGATATTCCTTCACTTGTATCTTCTTAGAGAAAAATATTTTGGTTCGTATTATCTTTCTCAAAATATAAGAAATTTAAATGTCAAGATAAAGTGGCAGACATATAATTGTATTAAAACAAAGAAGCACAAGAAACTGATAATAACTGTTGTCATTTCTCAAAGGAAGATTGTAGGACAGACTTGGGAAGGCTCAATATTTGTTAATTGACACACTTTGCAGGGTTACTACACCAACAACACTAAGTTCTCAGAGCACATATTTTTTTTTTTTAACCTCTAACTTCCCCCAGTAGGCATATAGTTTTGGAGCAATCTTAAAGGCTTAAGAGGTTTAATTTAAACATGACTTTTTAGATAACATTAAAAAAATAGACTGTCATATTTTGTAACTTTATTTTAGGAGGTAGAATTTCAGGAAACAAAATACTGGATTATTTCTCTAAATCCCCAAATAAAGTTCTGTATCATTTCTAGACGGGAGATGGAGTCTATTCTCTTAGAATGATTTGGGTTTCATGGCTTCTGGTTTAAAATCAAATATTTCACAATATTTTTTTAGCAGCTGCCACACAAATTTCAAATGAAGACAATTTCTCATCCAATTAACTGACAAATATCTTCCATAAAACAACAACAAAAATAAATTTCTAAAAGCAGATACAACAAGTAAACTCTACAAGTTATTCTGGAAGTTTATGATGTCCAAGCAGTGAGCACTCGGGATTTTCTATGATGAAAGAGCAAGCGGCAGTCACTTCTCCAAACTGCATGGGACTGTCTGAAGTTCAGCTAACACACTGAGAAGAAAATGGCTCTCAGAAAACTTCAGAAAATTCCTCTTCCTGGCTTGAACCACTCTACAACGAAGTGCAATTCTTTTTCCCTGTTAATAATCACCTAAATTAAAGTATACCTTTTCTGCCAAACAATGGTGAAAGTAGACAAAAATAATCCAACTTCTTGTTTTACGAACTATCTGCTCCTGAAAGACAAGAGGATAAAACAACTGCAGTGGCTATTCTTGGTTGGCAACTTGGCTACATTTGTAATTAACTAAAACCCAAATGACTGGGAACACCTGTGGGAGATTTTTTTTAAATTAAATCATTTGAACTTGGAAGACCCTCTTCTAATATGGATCTTTGAAGTGGGAAGAATCACCTTTAATCCAAATACTTTTAGATGGAGGATCTACTTTAAATGTACACCACACTTTCCCCTAGCAGCCTATATAAAGGAAATGGAAGAAAGAAGCTCTTCCTCGTTGCATGCTTGTTCATACTAGCAAACCATGCCTTCACTGGAATCAAAGTGTACATTAGGATTTTGGAAAATATTGATCAGCTGAGAAATCAAGCCTCAGCCTCATGAAATGAACAACTTTGAACAACTTAGGGATTCTGGGGCCTTCTATTCATAGGTACTATATCTATTTATCTATATCTAGATAGATAGATAGATAGAGAGAGAGAGAGAGAGAAAGAGAGAGAGAGAGAAAGAGATACATTTCTTGTAAAATTAAGTGGTTTTTAATCTATGGGTCATAATCCCTTTGGGCTCACACAACCCTTTCACAGAGGTGGCATATCAGTTATACTGCATATCAGATATTTTCTTTCTGATTTATAACAGTAGCAAAATTACAGTTATAAAGTAGTAACAAAATAATTTTATTGTTGGAGATCACCACAACATGAGGAACTGTGTTAAAGTGTCACAGCATTAGGAGAGTTGAGAACCACTGCTCTAGAGACCCCTGACTAATACAGAAACTAAACTCATTAGGAATAACACTTAGCGCCTGGAGCATAATTTCATAGTCTTCTCCTCACTGTGACCATCAAAACAACCCTATTGTGTCATGATCTGCATAAATCAATTTTTAAATTTCAAAACCCTCCTAAAATGCATTCACCCTAAATATTGTATATATTCTTATGTTAAAACATTATAACCCTATTGATCCTTTCTCTTTCTCTTCAGTAAATAATACAATAATTTTTTTTTTATTTCTGGTCTCCACATCCCAAGTGCTGTGATTATAGACTTCTAGGTGTGTGTAACAACACCAAGTTAAAAACTTAGCTTTAAGAGAAATGTCAATGACTTTCTGGTATTGAGTTTTCAAGAATTGATTGACATTGTAAGTTTTTCACTATAATATGAATTCTATTTAACTATTTTCTCAAAAAGTGTTTCCTTATTTTGCATTATTTTTATTTATTCTATACAAAATGTTTATCAAATACTATTGGATCGCCTAGAACTGAAGACATACTGCCTTTGTCTTCATAAATTAACTATTTAAGAAGAAAAGTTAAAGATGGCAAAAATAATTACATCACCATTTTGTGATGTTACTAAAGAAAAAAGGTACCAGGAAACTATATTCAAAGGAACACTGAATTTGTCTTTGAAAGGAATGTTGCAGTCCAGAGTATGAACAGAGTATCTGAGCAAGTGGTTCAAGTAAGATGAGGGGTTTAAGTGGAGAAGAGTCTCTGCCAGAAGTGCATGTCCAGTGGCCTCATTTCAGAAGGTATTTGACATAAAAAGACAGAGAGAAAGACCTTCAATAAGAATCAAGCAGTGGACTGAGTTGGTCTAGAAACATCAAGACTGAAGATGTTTAGACTTTGGTACCCATGGTTAACTAATCAAATTTGTGTGTTACTTGCAGCAGCCTGTTTCTCCAATTCAAACGGACTGTCAATATTAAGATATGCTGCATGCCTTTACCTGAGATCTGAAAATTGGGTAGAAAGTGTCCACTAATGATCTCGTTTCCATGATCATCTGCTTTCACAGTGCACATTTACGTTTACATTGTATCTTACTAAACTTCTTAACTTCACTGTGTATGTTTCATTCCCTTGCCCCTTGCTGTGAGTAATTTAGGCAAAAGACCTATGGCTAATATTCTGCCTCACTTGGAGACTCTTAGGGACTGAAGTGTTTCCTGTCTCTTGAAGTGAATCTTTAAAATGACATAGTCAATGAACTCTTCCAACAGCTTAAGTAACATAATGCCTTATTGAATTTCTAGAGTTCAGATCTCCATTGCTGCTAGCATTAAGGAAGGAACTTTTCCTAGTCCACAGTGCTAATGGGCTTCTAGTCTTGTTCATCCTATTCCTAGAGAGGCTACTTAGTGTGGAAGTGGGATGGATTGTCTCACCTGCATTTGAAGTTTGAGTTAATTCCTGCTTTACTAACACAAAGATTGTGCCTGTAACTTATCTGTGTCATAAATTGAAAGCCTGGAACTTGATAGACACGTGTCAATTGAAGTTTTAATAATCCATACCACATTTTGATGTTTTATCTTACAAAATGTAATGATGAATTGCAAAACTTTATTTCAGAAGACTGAAGAAATGTAGTGTATAACATAGCAGTTAACGATTAAAACATATGAAATAATACTCTCCCTAGTAAAAACATTAAGATATTTTCAATGTTATTATGAAAATATTTTTGAAAATGAATGGCCTGTGCAGTAAGAACGAAGGGATATTTCCCAGCCTCATTGATAATGGAGTGCAGATGAAAGTAACATTTCATTAGTGAGTGGGATGAGAAATTCATTCTGTAGTGGGGTGAAAGTGAGTCTTACAGAGAACTAAAGAGGGCAATACATATGGAAAGGTGGATGACATCTTTGGATTCACTACAGGGAAAGATGAGAATTGGCCCTATGTTTGATGAAACAGGACTCCTTCATGGAAGGTACAGGTATATAAATCAATATCTTGGCACAGAACAGATTCAAGGAAGCATCTTCTCTCTTTAGTCTCCAAGAAGAAAAAAGAGTCTTCCAAGAGTCTGTGAAAATAAAAACATAATCTTTTTTCGTTTTAGAATGTAGAGTTTGAATGTAAATTATCTTTATGGTTTGGAAAGGCATACACTTTGCTATTACCATACAAATGGGTCTTGGGCCTCTGGCACTTTTGGGTACCTGAAAAGTTCCAACACAGCTATTCTCTGCAGAAGTACAAGAAAATAAGCTTACGATTCCAAATTAAAAACATCCAAGGATGTTTTTTTACCATGAGCAAGAAGTTATAGATATAACAAACTGCAGACATATTTCTGCTGCCATTTCCATCAATAGAGCCACAGAAGAGACACAATAAACCAGGTTTAAAAATCAAGGACATAAACATGTGTTTAGACCACCATCAAAATTAAAATACAAGGAAATACAGCAAATGATGAAAATGATAATGAAAGTTACCATTTGAAACCAAGGATGCATGGTAATGCTGGGGGTGGGGTGGTGGGAGTCCGTATAGAGACAACCAAAGTCTGAATACAGTGAGTATTGCCCTGTTGTTTGAGACATTTCATGGGATTATGCAACACAAACATCTATTGGTCTTGGATAATAAATCAAGAACACACTAAAGTAAGGATTGGACAAAAATCGTACTTGGCTAACCAATGAGTTGATTGGTAAATCATGGGGTAAGGGGTGAATTGCTACCCATAGGAACAAGGACTACTCAAAGGAAACTGCATCTCTGAAAAGCCCACCAGAGGTTGGAGAAGACTCATGAAAGCTGTGACTGGAGCTCTCTGCTTAGCTTGCAAACAGCTCTACAGGTCAGACTGATCCTTCCTCTGGCACTCCTTTACAGCTTCCATAACTTGTCAGAGTGGACTTGTGAATCTTAATGGTTTAGGAAATTTTATGGAACTTTTGAGTTATTTACCTTCTTGGGGTATTGTGACTAGAATACCTTTTACAGTCTAAGAGACAGAAATGTTTGTTAGACTTCAGAACTAGAGTTAATAATATACCTTGTGGTCACCTAAGACTTAAGACTTACATACTACTGTGTATCTAACCTGCTAATTTAAACGACTTTTAAGACAATGTATCAACCAACATTTCTTGCCCTGAATATCCCATATAATCCACTTTTACAACATAAACTAGCATATAGGTATATGCTTAAGTTATGTGCTCTCCCATGTCCCTGATCAAAGAGTAGCCAAAAAATGTTTACATTTATGCTATAATAATCATTTTCTAAAAACAGAAAATAGGTTCACAGCAGCTTGATTCAATGAATATTCATTATACATACTGAAACCAACATTGCAAATTGCTTGATGGTATTTGCTTTGCTATCTGGGTAATATGGGGTCAGGTGGATCCATGACTTTATCCTTCATTAATCTCTGTTGAAGACTTTGGTAAGGTATCACTAATTCCCTCTCCATGTGATATTTTCTGTGCTGCTCACTAAACACAGGTTAGAAGAACTATGATAGAGATGATGGAAGACACATGGATAGTAAAGCAGATCATTGTAATCTGGGGTCATTCTTGGTCAAATGATGTCAAGGTGAAATACTTTGATTTTTGTCTTTGGACACATTACTGGCAACTCTGAGTTTATTGATAATATGTTCTAACTCACATATTTCCTGAGTCTCATTTGACCTTGCTCCCTCTTCCAAGAAGGAGATGAAAATGTTGAAAATTGCTACCCAACATTAATTCCATTATTGGAATCTTCAATCCAGCCCAGGTAAGCTGCCTTTGTTTTCCCTATATACTTAAGAGAAAAGATGGCTAAATTTCAGTAAGCTTATACATCTTCCTGCAAAGTTTCCTTCAGTCTTTCATTTATCCTGACAAAGTCTTTGGTATCAATATCCTTCTGTAGAAGCAAATGATCATCAGCTAATTTCCTCTGGAATTATTAAATTTTATCAAGATCAGGTAAGATTAATTTCTTTATTTGCTCCAGTATATCTTTCTTTGGGACATATTATATACAGGAAAGAATAGAACTTTTTTTTTTTAAAGTGGTTGTATAAAGAAAACCAATGGAAACATTTTCTTTTTCTGTATATTTCATTATCATAGTAATCGTTAGAGTTAGATTTTTTATTTTTAAGATCACAGATAAAGTGGGCTCATGAAGATGAACTGATTGATCCAAAGAGAAGCTGCCTCTCATGTTAGGCTTCATGCTTGCTCACTGTGTCATGACATCACATCACATGCCTGCACCTGCACTGCCAATCATTACTAACTGCTACAAAGTATAAACTCCAAGGAATCCATGCTGGTAGTGTGAATCCAGCTGCAAAGCACAATTCAATGGTACTTTTTTAACCTTTTAAAAAATTGTTTAACCTAATTCTAAAGAATAGATTTATGATGACAATTCAAACCTACCATTTTCTGTTAGGGTCATCTATTCTATCAAAACCCAGGTACTATATACTTTCTACTCAAACTTGATTCAAGTTTCAACTTACGGAAAAATGTGTGTCTCTATTTTCCTCTGGGACATTCTCAGCTGCACTGAAAAAACTAACAACTTCATTGCTGAGATAATGAGGCCAGAAGGTCATGGGCTTATAGAAAACAACTCTCTTGTCAAGGTATATATGAGATTAAATTACAACAGTGGTACAGAAAATATTGAAAGACATTGATAAAATAAGTTGGTTGTAGAGAGGGTTCCTCTGAAAGAGTAACAATAAACATTGATCTCAAAATGTACTAGACTCCTCTCTTGTGGTCCCCAAAATTCTTCATTTGCTAATAACTCATGTTCTATCATCTTTCTGGAACCATTTTTAATCCCACTGTGCAAGAATAAAACACTTATCACAATTTTGAGTCAAAATTTGAAGCAAACTCAACTTTTCTTGAAGTGTACTTAAGAGCTAGCCTGCGACTACCTTCTAATTTGGCTTAAAGAGAGCACCTGGAGTTCATTTCTTGGGCTCCTTTAAGGAATAAAATATGAGTAGTTGCAAAGAAGGTATACAGAAGAGAGATAATGGGGCAATAGGGAAGTACAAAAAAAAACCCTCATAAAATACCATGTTTTTCATGTGATTAAATTAAGAAAGGTTAAGGTGTTCTCAAAAGCAAATCAAAGTCATGGGTTGGGTGTAGGTCAGGCTACAGGAAATATGTTTAAAAACAGCAACTCAGCTCTTACAGTAAATGGAAACTTATTTTTAACAGTACAGCATAATGGCTCCTGCTTTCAAAATGGAAACAAGCAGGCTCCTCGGTGACTTTCCTGAAACCTTTTCCAGATTTTTGGATATTTGTTTTTGTTGTGTTCCAATTACTATTACTAGTCATAAACATTGTTTCAATATTTTGTTACTATTTTCTGAGTCCCTTGCACATGGCTGGTAAGAGGCTAGGTTTTTATTTTGATATATTAATTTATATGAACACAGTAACTCTATAAGGTAATTCCACAAAGAGAATACATTCTAGGCAGTTAGATAGAAGAACCAGAATTCAAATATCTTCTTTCTTTCTAAATCATGCTCTAAAATATCATGTTATGTCAACTGTAT
Organism: Lophiomys imhausi; assembly: GCA_907164525.1. Lineage (NCBI taxonomy): Eukaryota > Metazoa > Chordata > Mammalia > Rodentia > Muridae > Lophiomys > Lophiomys imhausi. Next base: position 355,899 of record CAJQZJ010000275.1, on the reverse strand, counting down.
AAACTAAAAGGTATGATATAACCACAGCAAAAAAGGATGACATCATAAACGTCCTTGAGAAATAAGAGACTAATATGATGAAAGTGCTTTATCTTGTAACATGAGTACACAATCTTCCAAGAAATATAAAGAGTGGTAACTTCCTTAAAATTTATTTACTACTGGGTTTGTTTTCTTCAAATCTATGGGAATACATTGTACTTTTTCTAAAGCAAATCTTGTAAGACAATAGTTCTTCAGATTACATAATAGAAAATGTTTTTATAGGCTGCTATCTCCCTGGAGCAAAATATATATAATTACTGTTGCCAAAATGTAGGTTTTGAGGTGCATTTACCACTTGATCAGCCCTCTTACAGAATGTTATTTTAGTTAGCATTCTTTTCTTACTTGTATATGTTCTGAGTTTCACTGAAATCTGTATTCCTGTAACTTTGGGTCATATCATAACTTTAATAATGTTCCCAATTCCTTCTCCTTTGAATTTTTTCCCCCTTTTCTCACTCTCATTCATTAAACTTTCTAAGTACTTTTATTTCTTTCAATCAGAGCTAGTGAAATGGAGTTTTAAGTACTCTTCTTAAATTCAACTTTCAAAACAAAAAAGTATTTTAAAAAGTCACCAAAAGAGGTAATTATAAGATTTTAATTAATATTTTTTTGTCAAATTGGAACTTTTAAAGTGAATTTAAGCTTTCTACAGTGACCAATCATTGCTTAAAATAGTTTATTTTCACACACTTGGAATATGCATGCAATTAATAGTTGCAACTTGCTTCTGCCTGCATATTCTTTAATCTATCGGCCCTTGCCACGACAGGGATGATCAATAATGCAGTGAAACAGGAGAAAGATTGACTGTGGAAAAAAAATAATCTAAATAGGTGTAGTAGAAAATACTTGAATTGTAAAGGGAAGTGAGGGTAGGAAATGCTGGTTTTGAAAAATAATTGGTCCTAAGAAATAGTCTGTAAAAAATTCCTAGTTTTTCTCAGTCTGTTGGTGGAAGAGGGAAGGAGATCAATCCTCTTCCTCTTTCCCTTTGAAACTTCAGTGTTCCATCAGTTATTACTTTGCCTCTGAGAACTTGTACACATAAAATGTAGGAGGACAAACAAATGAAGAGAATATTCAGCCTATGGATGTTGAACACAACATTTACTCCATAGGTCTTAATGAAAGATGGGGGGGGGGGGGAACCTATAGGAATCAGGGCTCTAAAATTTTTTTTAAATTATTATTTCATCAAAACCAACTGGGATTTCCTATTGGGAAAAAAAATCTTTACTAAACCAGAACTTCAGCCAACACTCCAATGGGAGTGTGTACCATGGTTTTTCTCACTGGCCCCCAAATAACTTTTCTTAAAACTTTTTAAACATTTTTTAGCTTATGCTGTAATTGCATTGTTTTTCCCTTTCTGTCATCCCAACCAGTCCAGGTACACTGCCCTGCATAGATACTCCTATCCTCTTTCAAATTCACAGCCTCTTTAAATCCATGGAGACTGACAGGGTTAGATTTGACCCAGGAAACAGAATTTTTTTCCAGAGATTTGAGTACAGAGAGCAGAGCTGGCACAGTAGCAGCATTATAGTTCTTCCCACTCTTGGCTCTTATTGCCAATCACAAAGGGAGAAAGAGATTTTACTAGAACTAAAGGGTGACCTATGCTTGTGAACCATTTCTCTACTGGGCTGTTAAGACAAGCAGCTTGTCCTCTAATTCAGAGGCAAAATAAAACCTGACTGGCAGAAATTCTAGATAAGACAGATGGAAATTCCCTTCTTTTTCCATACCCCATCCATTTGACAATACTACTAGAATGAACAATGGAAAGAATCAGTAAATGCACTCTCTCTCTCTCTCTCTCTCTCTCACACACACACACACACACACACACACACACACACACACAGAGAGAGAGAGAGAGAGAGAGAGAGAGAGAGAGAGAGAGAGAGAGAAAATCTTTAACTAGAATTTCAGTCAACACTCCATTGGGGGTGTATACCATGGTTTTTATCACTGGCCCCCAAATAAATTTTCTTAAAACTTTTTAAACATTTTTTTGAGTTTATGCTATAATTGCATTGTTTCTCCCTTTCTGTCATCCAAGCCTTTCCAGGTACACTGCCCTGCACACACTCCTATCCTCTTTTAAATTCACAGCCTCTTTAAATCCATGGAGATTTACTCACACACACACACACACACACACACACAGAGAGAGAGAGAGAGAATGTTCACTTGATGATCTGAAAGTTAAACTTAAGTAAACAAACAATAGGATTACCAGATGTGTAAGAAGTAGCACAAAGAATGTGATAAAGCAAAGAGCTGAGTGGAAAAGCAGACTATAGTTATGGTAAGTATCATTTCCCACACTCAATAAAATATAAAAGAAAGTGTCTCAATAAGCAAAACCAAGCAGTTGAACAAAGAACAAGAATATCTGGTAGTAATACTATAAGGATTATATAATGAGAATAATAGGAGCCACAGAAGAGCTAGATGAATAGTAGAATAGGCAAGTTAAAGAAAAACATAGCGATATGGAAGATGGAGCTATAAAAACTTCCCAGAATGTATATCCATGACATGACATGGAAGAACTCTGTTGGGGTAGTGTTAAGCATTCTAAATGTTAATTAATTGGTAATGCTTGCTGTCTGTTACTTATATTGACTCTGATTGGTTAAATAAAATGCTAAGGCCTGAGATTGGGCAAAGACAGGGAAAGGTGGGACTTCCTGAGATTAGAACAGGAAGTCTGTGCTTTAGACAGAAGATTAATACATTCCAGCCAACAGCAGGAATAAGGAGGCACACATCATGGGTTAGAAAAAAGAACCTCATTCCACATGGCCAGGAACATTGGCATATTGTGGAAAATGGAAGTCCAAGGAGATGTATGTATATATGGGATCATATTTGGGTGATAGAATTAAGAGCTAGCTTAAATGGGCAAAGATTGCTCAATTCAGGCCAAGCCTTTTTAAAAATCCATGTGGTGTCTCTATGGGCTCTTTCATAATGGCGGGTTAAGGATTAATGGCCACCAAACCAATTAAATATAAAATAAATACTGGTAAACAATTTAATTATTTCTACAAATGGCACCCAACATAATTTAATTAATTATTTTTCAACATATGGTGCCCAATGTGGGGGCAATTAGAATCAATGCTTACAGCCTGAGAAGGCCCCGGGTGATAAGGTGTTTCCTAGCCAAAGAGCGGTCATTTCAAAGGAGCTGCTTCCTTAACAAACGCTGTTGAATTGCAGCAAAGGCAGAGAGCTAAGGCTTAATTCTCCTTATATATTAAAAAAAAACCTGGCAGCTTTCTAAACAGAGCGTGAGAGTGGAATTAATCGCCTAGATGAAAAATGGAGGAATTCATAATGCCTCAATGTGTTTGGATTCCAATTGAGTTTGTTCCCTTTAGCAAGCAAATAATTTTTACACTGACAATTATGGTTCTGTGTATCTTTTTTGAAAAAGTTTGGACTAGGATAGGCTTAAAGGAAAGAATTTGTAGATGGACTTGTAAATTTTCAACAATGATAATGAGGGGAGGAATGAGGCCTTTCCTGATAGATAAGGCAAAACTGACAACAGCTGGAGCTAAGAGCTCCCTGAGTACCAGGTGCTTGTTAGGAGTTTCTGGTATCGGCCCACCAGTGAAATGTAGCCAAAACTAGATTCCAAGGAATAATGAACAAAACTTTAAATGTAGCATGGGATCGCATTGTTAGACATTTTTTATTAGATATCTTTGATTTTCTTTTTTTTTTTTTTTTTTTTTTGGTTTTTCGAGACAGGGTTTCTCTGTGTATCCTTGGCTGTCCTGGACTCACTTTGCAGACCAGGCTGGCCTCGAACTCACAAAGATATGCCTGCCTCTGCCTCCCAAGTGCTGGGATTAAAGGCGTGCGCCACCACCGCCCGGCATCTTTGATTTTCTTATATTGGGATGTAGAAAGGATATTTTTCTGGTTTGAATTGCTAAAACATAAGAGATTTTTGAAGAATTTGGGTAGATTTTGAATTGTCACTACAATTTAAAGTTGCTATCTGGGTTACAGAGTTACTAAAATCTGGGATTTAAGTGAAATATTTGAGCTGGGTGGTACTGGCACACACGTTTAATCCTTTAATCCCATCATACTAGAGGAAGAAACAGGCAGATCTCTGGATTCTAGGCCAGCCTGGTTTAAACAATGAAGGCAGCAAGGGAACCCTGCTGATAAGATAAGGCTGCTTACTAAAGACAGTCTAGAATCCAAAAATGACACATTTTTTTCTTGATGTTATTTTTAGTAATGACCTTACTGATCTAATGGATAAATGCACATGATCTTATTTATGTAAAGAGAAAAGGGTCACAAGCCAACTCCTTAGGTGTGGGGCTCCCACTGGAGAACTGGTTTCATGAGGCATTTTGCCCCTAAAAGAGATATGTTAATCTCTGGGTGTGGTGGTGCACACCTTTAATCCTAGCATTTGGGAAACAAAGACAGGTGGATCCCTGACCTTCACCAAGAACAGTCTGGTCTACAAACTGAGTCCAGGACAAGGGTATACAGAGAAATCCTGTCTCAGGAAATAAAATAAGAGAGAGAGAGAAAGAGATATATTCTGATAATCAATGTAATGACCCAGAATTAGGCTGGGGAAGAACTTGCAAACAGCATGCTTTCCACAGCCAACAGTTAAGAAAAGCTAACATAAAATAGCATATCATGCTATTCTACACCAATCTCCTTAAGAATGGAGCTTCCATGGCAAATTGGAACTCAAACTAATACAAAAAATGGTTTAATTAATGTTATCGTTTAATAAGGGTAATTCAATTATTTAAGTTCATACCTTGATCTCAAAACTTGGGAGACAAGGAAAAAGCAGGTCCCTTGTGTGTTCAAGGCCAATCTAAATCTACAGAGCTCTACAGAGCAAATCAAGATAGCCCAAGCTACAAAGAGAAACCCTGTCTCAATAAGGATAGAAATATCCACATAGAAATTAAATCTCCAAAGAAAGAAGAAAAGGAAAGAAGGGATATATAAATGCATATGTTTGTTCCAAAAACATGGGAGACAAAGGCAGAGACAGATTGGTTCCTTTTGAGTTTGAGGCCAACCTAATCTACAAAAAGCCAGAATAACACAGACTAAACCTGTTTTAATCAATTAATAAATTTATGTCAACTGTAGAAGAGATTATTTAAACTCCATACAGTCTTATATTGTATTTTCAATTTAAAATAGATTATATATAGTATATATATGTATTACTATTACATGCCATGTTTTTATGGCATGAATGGAGACTTACAAATGTCTTTCTGCCATTCAAAGAACAGAAAATATTCCTTAATTGATTAGTGCATCCTGCACATCCAAGGCACTTTGGTAATTGCAGAACTATATGCTACTTGTGAGAAATTATATATTTTCAGAACAACAGGACCTGAGTCCAAAGAAGACAAGACAAGTAACTCAAATGACCCAGCCTCATAGACTGTCTCAATCGCTGTTTCCTCAAAAATATGCATCAAGAACAACTTCAAACAGCTTGGTGAGATGGCCCAGCCTCCAAGACTATTCCAGACAGGACTTCAATAAAGCCCTGAATTTTCTTAACCAAAGTCCAGCTTTGAACTACAAACTGCTCAGGACATTCAAATTGTTGAGCATATAGAGCCTGGACAACAAATGTTACGATTAACTTGCTTAACCATTTTTTTCTCATTTTTTTTGGGCCCCTAAACAGGTTTTCTACATCCCAATTCAGCAGGAAGATGTTTTAAGATAGCGATACCCCATTCCCAAAAAGTGGGGTGGATGATTCTTTGATCAATTGATGTGTTATAAATGTTGTTTAGGGATAATGGTTACAAATTGTTATATGGTCTTGTTAAGCAAGGTATAGAAAGTTAAACTTGAAGATTTGTTTTCTTTTCTCTATCCTTTCTCTCTCATATAGGGGGAAAGTGCTTGAAAAGAAAAAGAGGGGGGATATATGTACAATATTGTTATTCTCAAATAAGTTTATCTTTCGATACATTGGTATAGAATTTTGTATACTGATAAAAATAAGAAAATTTTGATTCATTAATATAGAATTTTATATTTTGACACATTATGTATATTTCAATTCTTATATAAAGTATTGTGTCTATACAACCCATTTAAAAGTACAGGTTTACTCCTGATTCTTTTTTGGGTTGCTATTGCAATCTATTTAGGAGTCTGGGTAATACAGGGTGATTGCTGGCCAGTCAAGCTTCTGGCCATGTCAAATACTAGTCTTAATTTATCACAAAATAGACTTAATATGTTAAACAGATAGTAAATGTTTAAAAATATACAGTTTGTTCATAGATAAATGATAGATTTATAAATAAATCAATAGATATCTTCAAAACCCTCAGAGGCATATAGAAAATGGCATTTAAAGATGTTTTTATTATTTTAAGAATTGTTTGACTTAAGACAGTCAGTTCCTGACAGCTCCCATTTGACTTGGAAGAAGAAAATGAGCATCAAAAAGAAATCTCCCTTCAGGAGATAATTCCTCAAAAAGAAATCTCCCATCAGGAGACAATTGCTCAAAAAAAAAAATCTCCCATCAGGAGATAATTGTTATTGGGCAAAAGTGTCCCCTCTCTCTTAAAAGACTATACACAGTCCAAAGACGGACCATAACTTAAATGCAGGTAAGTCAATGTCCTGATTCTGCAGAGACAGAATGGGAAAATCCTTATTATTTCCTGCTGCACAATTTAGTCTGTGAAAAATACTTAGCCAGAAGGCTGAAGATGATGCTCCAACGGTATGGAGAGATATTTGGGACTGTCTAGGCAGCAAACTGTCATTTTTTTCTTTTTGGAAACTGCTCTTCTGTGCTTCCTGTTCACTTAAATAATAACTTTATCCCTTCTTATGTCTTTGATGGGGTTGAAGACATATATGATAGAAATTATTTAGGTTCAGAACTTTAGACACACCAAGATAGATGATTTTTTTCTTCTTCAAGATTGCCTGATAGAAATAGGCTAAACATTATGTGCATAACTTTTATTTATGGTTTTCTTGATTGTTTCATATTTATTCTTATTGTTTTTACTGATGAGTTAAACAATTTTAGCCTTTTTATTAGAGAAAAGGAGGGAATTGTTGGGGCAGTGTTAAGCATTCTAAATGTTAATTAATTGGACCTGCTTGTTGTCTGTTACTTATATTGACTTTGATTGGTTAAATAAAATGCTAAGGCCTGAGATTGGGCAAAGACAGGGAAGGGTGGGACTTCCTGAGATTAGAACAGTAAGTCTGTGCTTTAGACAGCGGATTAATGCATTCCAGCCAGCAGCAGGAAGGAGGCACACACCATGGGTTAGAAAAAAGAACCTCATCCCACATGGCCAGGAACATCAGCATATTGTGGAAAATGGCAGTCCAAGGGGACGTATGTATATATGGGGCCATATTTGGGTAATAGAATTAAGAGCTAGCTTAAATGTGCAAAGATTGCTCAATTCAGGTCAAGGCTTGTTAAAATCCATGCAGTCTCTGTGTATTCATTAATAATGTCTGGATAAGTATTAACAGCCACCAAACCAATTAACAATAATATAAATAATGATAAATAGTTTAATTATTATTATTATTATTTTTTTTACAGAACTCACAGTTCAGCAGCCGAGGGTTTGCATGAATGGGAGCTTAGCTGTCTGGTTCATAAGCATCCACTTGAGAATGCCAGGCAAGCTCATAGAAGATAACAGCCCAGCCCCTAGCTAATGACTGAGCTTCATAAGGATGAATTGGAGTTTTTTTTTTTTCCATGAAGAATCCTCATTCCAGTGTTTACTATCAAGCTAGAGAGGACAGTTAGGCTAAAATAACATCTTGACAGCTCTGCAACTCAACTACCTAAGGCTATCACTTCTTTACAATCTCAAACTATTAGTCCTCACTCAAGCACTGAGTCATAACTCTATCACTATGCATGAGTTTTTGATATTCAGTACTGTTACATAATCAAGAAGCCACAAGGAAGTGGAAACTGAAAAACAAGATTCAGAAATATGGAAAGAGGACATGACCATATGCAAGGCAAAATTTACCTGTCTGAGCCAAGAATCTGAGATTATATCATAAAATGAATGAAAATAAAAATTCTATATCTAGCTTAATCAAAATTTGAACATGAGTGATAGCAATGTCTATAGACAGACAAAGCTTAGAAAATTTTCAGCAAGATTATTAATATTTGTTTTTGAAATTTCATGACACAAGTTAGTCCAGGCTAGTCTCAAACTTGCTATAAATATAGCTCAAGCTGAATTTAAATGCGCACTGTTCAGGCATGGTTCAGCTTCCAAATGCTTACATTCTAGAAATACATTAATACATCTTGATCAACATAATGATTTTTTTAAAATACTTTTTTTTTTCTTCAAGTTACATCTCAGTCACAAACCCCTCCCTATTACCCCTTCCTATCCCGCCCTTCCACCCTCTTCTCCCCAGAAGTTTCCCCTTTCAGTCCAACAGATGGTTCCTTCTCTTATAACAGTAAGTATACAAAACAACAGATATAAATATGCCAAATTTATGAGAGTTAAATGGCCCAGTATACCTTCCCAATGTCCAGTTTATACATATTTGGGCCCTGACTTTAACATTCTACTATCTAACCATCTCCATGAGTTTAAAGGTATATATCTGATTCAACATTCATACTAACTTGCAACACACTTTTAAGAGTATCTTCTTAGATCTATAACACCCTCTTGATTCCTAAACAGCTCAAAATTTAACTATGAGACTCTAGCTGTCTATTCTTCAACCACCTCAGAGACCTGAGAGGGATAAACATATCTGCTTATATAGGAAGTGCAGGGCCTACAGCTTCCAAAACTAAGAAAAGACATACCAGTGACTGCCTGGAAAGTTCCCATTTTCTCTCCATACATTCCTGCATCAGTCCTCAGCCTTTGGGTCCTGTTTCTCTGACAGACATTTGTTGTAGAGCAGGAATTATGAAGGACTTACCTACCCTGTCTTGGCAGAGTTAGGCTGTCGACTTCCCTGCTACCAAGTTTTGTCCTTTTTGGACAGCAGTCTGTCTGTAGTTGGAGCAAGGAGTTTTTTCATGCCAAGAGATATGCTTGCCACTAATTCAACCATCTCACACTGGAGATTCTTCAATGCTTATCTTCTACTTGGAGTAGAATAGGGGGTGCTGTCAGGAGCTGATATGTCTCGATATCAAAAAAAATCTTAATTTAAGATAACATCATTGAATGCCATATTCTGCAGATCTCTTGGGGTTTTTGAAGATGCCCTATCCATCTTTTGTATTTAGATAAGCAAATGTTGCTTGTCTCTTAACAACTTGATTACTGAGTAGTTTAGAGAATATCTGTGATAGACTGTCATAGTAGCTAACAAAGTGACATGTTTGCATGACTAGGAGTTTGTTTTACTTAACTATCCTAGACAGTTTTAGAGGGTTGGTATCAAGAGGCCAGAGCTTCACATTTTATTTTTAAGTATCTCTAGGTATGATACCATTAGGAAGCGTTAACTTTAATTTTGTATCAATATACAAAGATCTATTCAATTGTGGTTAAATATACTCTTAATTATGTATCAATATACAAAGATCAATGCCTATGTAGCCCAATACAATCTTAATATTACGTCCATATACAAGGGTCAATACCATTGTGGCCAACTATAATCTTAATTTTGTATCAATATACAAAGATCAATACCGATGTAATCCAATACAATCTTATTTTTGCACAATAAACAATGGTCAATACCACTTTAGCCAAATATACTACTAATTTTGTATCAATATACAAAGGTATAAGGGCATATTCAATAATCTGCCCCTTCTTCTTGGACCTTCCTGTGCTATGTCTATGTCTCATTTTTCTCAAGCCTATGCACTCCTACATAGGAGAGGAAGAAGGATACAGAAAAGGAAAAGTAGGAAGTCCCTGGGGCTAACCTCCAAAACTCATTAAACAGGACCATTTATCAGCTTGTAATCTCTTCCCCTAAATATCAGAGTTTTCAGTTATCCTTCAAATAACCAAAAAGAAGGGCGGAGAAACACCCCCCCCACCCTCTGGGCATGGGACGTCACTCTCTTAAAGTGACTTCCTGCTGATTTGGTTCTTAGTAGACCTGTTTGGGGCCCGAACCCAAATGGAAAAAATGGTTAAAAATGTTAGTACAATCCTTTTATGTTCAGTCCTTCTGTTCTCAGCTGTTTAGATGACCTAAGGAGTTTGTAGGCAGAAGCTGATCTTGCAGGCTTCACTGAGGTTCTGGCCGGGGCATTGTGTAGAGCTGAATGGTCCCAGCGACATTGGATTGCCGTGGTTGCAGGCCCCCGATGGAGACAGCTATTGAGGAAGTCTGCCAGGCAGAATCAACTGGGTCACTAGTCCTCCTTGGTGCCTGATTCTGCTCTCTGCTGAGGTTTCCGCTGTCCAGCCGTCCCCGGGCTCCCCGAATGGACGCTTCGATTCTCCTGGAAAGATAAGAACAGAGCCCTGCCCCAATTCCAACCCTGGGACCATTTCCCTCTTTTTTTTGGGGGGGGGGCTAGGTAATACTTCTCCTGAAGCAAATTTGGCCTTCCGACATCATACAAAGCGTTATCTTTCAATCCGGGTTAAAGAAGAAATCATTCTGTCACCTTGGAGCTTAACCAGCTCCAGTGTATATATTTTGAGATCCCAAAGGACAATCTGCCTGCATCGAGAAGGCCTTTTGTAAGTAGCCTCCAAACCTAGGTCCCTCCAAATCCCCTGTGTGTGTCTCTGAACTCTAATTATTGGGATCAGAGACCTGTGTTTCCCATCTGAAGGGATCAAAGATATGTACCACCACTCCTGGATCGAAGTCTTTCTCTATTTAGAGTTTGCCGTGCATCAGGCTGACCCTGAGCTCAGGGATCTGCCTGTTTCTGTCTCCAGTGTGCTGGGAGCTGGAACCAAGGGTGTACTCTTCTTGAATGGTGGGACCAAGAGTATGCACCCTCACCACCCCACTCCGTATGACTCCAGAATACATAAGACCACCAAGTCTACGGTGCTCCCCCCATCTCCGCTGAAGTCAAAGGCATGGGCCAACACCACAATTCTCTTGTATTGTACCTTAGCTCCACATCTTCTCTACACCTGGAGGTCTGCAAAACCAGGCCGAATGGCTGTATCCTCTATTCCATTCACAGTGTTTCAGCCCTGCCACCTGCCCTTTTTTTTTTTTTTTAGTTAATAAATTTATTTGTTTGTTGCTTCAGGTTACATCCTTATCATATTGTCCTCTTTTCCCACTTCCCTGCCCCACCCTCCCATGCTCTACACCCTGACCCTTCCGTCTTGTTTCTCTGGGGTGGAATGTCCCTGCCTAACAGTCTCTCACCACAGATCAGGAGTCATATGAGGGCCAAGAGCCTCTTCATTCACCGGGGGCCTACGAGGCAGTACTGCCAGTGAAAGGTGTCTCCTTGCTACTGGGGGAATACTAAAAAAAAGACCAACAAACACACAAACCCACAAAAACAAAGAATATCAACAAAAAAAGAGAGGAAAAAGAAAAGGGAAAAGGAAAAAGAAAAAAGAAAAAAAGGAGAAGGAAAAAGAAAAAGATTAAAAAAAAAAGTTTGTGTCCATGTTCCTTTTGGTGTGTTGCTTGTAGTACAGATATCCTGTACGATATAGCTAAAATCCTACTATAAGTGAATAGATGCCATGTTCATCTTTCTGAGACTGGGTTAGCTCACTCAGGATGAGCTTCTCTAGATCCATCCATTTGGTTGCAAATTGCATGATTTCATTGTTTCTGATAGCTGAGTAATATTCCATTGTATAGATGTACCACAATTTTTTAATCCATTCTTCAGTTGAGGGACATCTGGGTTGTTTCCAATTTCTAGCTATTACAAATAAGGCTGCTATGAACATAGATGAGGAGACTTCCCTATGTCTCCGTGAGAGGTCCTTTGGGTGTATACCCAGAAGTGGTATGGCTGGGTCTTGAGGCAAGGTTATTCCTAGATTTCTAAGATATCGCCAGACAGACCTCCATAGTGGTTGCACAAGCCTGCACTCCCACCAACAATGGAGTAGGGTTCCCCTTTCTCCACACCCTGGCCAGCATGCGCTATCATTTGAGCTTTTTATCTTAGCCATTCTAACAGGTGTTAGGTGGAATCTCAGGGTAGTCTTGAGTTGCATTTCTCTGATGATTAAGGATGTTGAGCATTTCTTCAAGTGTCTCTCAGCCATTAGGGATTCCTCCCTTGTGAATTCCCTATTTAGCTCCATCTCCCATTTTTTTTTGATTGGATTATTTGTTTTCTTGGCATTTAGTTTCTTGAGTTCTTTGTAGATTTTAGATAATAGCCCTCTATCAGATGTGGGGTTGGTGAAGATTTTCTCCCAGTCTGTTGGTTGCCGTTTAACACAATGATTTTTAAATGGTAACTATAAAATTTATTTGAGGAATCATGAATACAGATGTAATTAGTAATATGTAATAAGCAGTTATTAATAAAATAGAATATTGTTACCCAGATTAAATATTAGATATATAGATAGATACAATATTTCTTTAGGAATACAGAATTAAAATATGAATTCTATACATCTGTTGGTGGAAGTTAGAGACAAGAGTTAGCACTGATCGGGTGGGATGGGTGGAAGAGGGGATAGAGGGTGGCACAGTGGAACCAGGAGGAGGGAAAGGAGGGGGTGGTAATAGAGATGCAACTTGAAGTAGTAAATAAATGTTTTTTTAAAAAGTTAACTTAATTTGTTTCTTCACTGGATGGAGGTTGTGGGATGTGAGCTGTAGGTAACCTTAGCTGTGACTAAACAATAATTCAAAACAGCAAAAATTTAAGGAAATACTAAATTAATGGAAACTAAATATACCCTCCCCATGGTATCTCTAGGGAAAATATTTGTAGGATACACTATCATCCCTCTAGATACTACATTTAAAAATGCTCAAGTCATATAACTCTTATAATTGTGGCCTATTTATTTCTGTTGTTTTGTATTGTATTTATAGTTATAAGAAAATGAACCATTTTTTGGACTGAAAGGGAGAGCTGTTGGGGGGAAAAAAGAAATACCTTAAACTAAAAAAAAAAAAAGAAGGGAAGAGGATGGGGGGGTTGAGGGGGAGGAGGGTGGAAGGGTGGGACTGGAGGGGGGAGTAGGAAGGGGATTGTGATTGAGATGTAACTTGAAGAAATAAAAAATAAATTATTAAAAAAATGATTTCCATCAAAACAAATGCTCAAGTCTGCTATGAAAACTACCTGGAATTCACATATAAACTATGACTCTTCTGCTTATCTTCAAGCTTATATGAATTATTTACAATTGTGAACATGGCCTAGAGTTCTGAAAATAGTTTCTATACTGTACTTATTAGGGTACAGTAGCCAAAATGAAATTCTGAACATGTTAAGTACTCCTGTAACTATATATGAATACTTTCTGTGTATATTTTCAATCCATAGTTTGTGGAGTTCATGGAAATAGAGGCAACATTTAGAGAAGGCTGACTATAATTTACAAACATTAAAAAATATGGCATAGAATTAAAAGTTTACTAATTTTTCAGTTGGAGGTATAGGACACTAAAAGGAATAACCAAGTGGGTAAAAAGATAGTAACAAAGAAAGCCTATATTATATTACTTTTAAGAGATATTTCTTTTTCGAAATAGAGTAGAAACACATAGACCAGAAAATATAAACCAAATCACAGTTTTATTTCAGATAAACTGAAAGTAAAAATCTGATAATATACCAAGAAGAAACATTTAAGGTTGTGTATCATTCTAATATTATTTATCTATAAAATTGGCAAATACACTTCTAGCAAACTTCAAATAATCTTATTTTATAGTGACTATGTTCTCTCATCAGGTAAATAAAAATTAGAATTGGTACTTAATAGTCATAAAAATTTGAAAAATAATTCTGTTTCATAAAAGTTTGAAAATCAGGTGCTTGACAATAGTTCACATTTTTGGCAACAGAGAAGGGTGCACCTTGAATGACTTGGCCAAGGCTATGTGAGTCAGTCTAGGTAGAGATCTCAGAGCCAAATAGTCATATAAGTTCAATTTCTCAAATCCTTATTAGCAGAATCTATCAGCTAGACATATTTATCATCAAAAGCCAACCAAAGATAAAAATTCATTTATGTTAGACATAAAGCATAAAATGTGATTTTAAAAATTTTAATTATACAAGCATATAGAACTAAAAAAGGTAATATTGAGATTATGTATCTATGTTGTATCTCTACCCCATATACAAAGCCCTTTGATTTTATATTGGATCTTAATAAGGCTGGGAGCAAACTAAATGCTGGGGAAGAGGGATGAAATACATTTTCTCAGTTCCTATTGCCTCAAGAGCATCTGTTTTTCTTTGTCATTAGATTATTATCCTTTGTTTTCTTTCATGATTTCCCCTGTAAAACTGCTAAATTTTGAGATCAGTGATGACAGGCTGATTAACAGTACTAGATATTCTAGTGGGAAAAATAATTAAACATGACCAAAAGTATCTGACTTGAACTTTTGCGAGATTCAAACCCATCTTGTAGAGATTCTGATCCCAAAGGAAAATGATATATTTGCCAAATATTTCAAGTTAGCAGAAGAAATTGAGAAGATAGAGGATAAACACAGGTGAGCTTTCTATTGAAAAAGCAGGAATGGCTTGCTTTTGAAGAATTGGGAGGAAGCTTAATAGGTAGAATGTTCTAGTTTGGAACCAACTAAAGGTGGAAAGTACCAGTAATTCTTTTGCTATTTTGGTAAGAAAGTAAGAAAAAGAAGAGAGAACCACAAGCTGGAAGTAGCAATAGCTTGTGAAAGATGACTTCTGGTTGGTGACTAGAGGATCTTATTGGTCATGGGAACAAAGAGAAATTTATCAACTAATGAATAGTCTATTTTGGATCATTGCCATCACCATGACCTTCAATGATACACCATGAAGGATACTGGAGGAGCCTGGACATTTGTAAAGCAGTTATAATGTCTGTCAATAGCATAATAAAGAAAAAAAAAGAGAGGAGGGAACACCCATGAAAACACACACACACACACACACACACACACACACACACACACACACACACACA
>CAJQZJ010000275.1:317367-340389 GCA_907164525.1 Lophiomys imhausi | reverse complement strand
AATAATAATAATAATAATAATAATAATAATAATAATAATAATAATAAAGATCTGTGTGGCATTTGAGGATAGTTTTTTCCCAATCAGATTGTTTTAATGATATTGATTTTGCTAGTTATAAAAAATCAATTATTCTTTCTGAATTTGTCTTCTCTTATTGAAATAGAAGAAACTGGATGAATGCTTCTCTGAGGCTATTTGAATATTACTCTATTCCCTATATTACTGCTTATTTGTGTAACCGTGGAGTCTCATTTTAATTTATTGTGTAACAGTGGACTTTGGATATTACCTACAAGAGTGTTCACATGTGAAAGAATATGTATATACATAAATACATTTTACTTTGGTTTTATCTGGTATCAAATTCCAGGAAATATTATATATATTATACAAATATAATATATATAAATATATATATATAAAGATGATATATATGATTATATATCACATTCAAGCTATCTATATATCATCTCTATATTATCTATCTGTCATCTATCTATATCATTTATCAGTTTTAACACTGTGAAAAAACATTAATATTTATATTATTCTTCCCTTTTAAGGACAAAAAAACTAAACCTTACTCTAATTTGTGGTATAAATCAGATGCAGAATTCAAAACTAAGTCCTTCTGTTCCTGAAATTCACCTGCTAAACTACTCAGTATGTTAGACTATCAGGTCACAGTACACACGGAACTAATACATGCTTCATCCCTAACTAAAGATATTTTATGACCTAGACCATTTCCTAACTTGGTTAAAAGAACTATGTGTTGGTTAACAGGAAAGATAATATGGCACCTCTCATGGAAACATGTAGCAAAATGAGTTTGAAACTTATTTTCTAGACAGCTAAAACAAGTGTTTCTGTTTCTTCTAAACAGAATATCTATTGAATTATACCATCAGTGTGATCACTTGACTAAATTAAACTGTACCAAATGGACTTAAATTTATATGGATACACACAATCAGCAATTTCATGGAAAATTACTTCCAAAATTGCATCCCTAGAAGGGGCCCCCATCAATAATGCTCCTTGAGGCCACATAAATTCCTTCCACATCTTTTCCTTTATATAATTAGATGCACTGAAAAGCATCTGGCCTCTTAGAGGTAGACTAAGTTAATGAAAACATAGTGGGACTGTTAACATAATGACTTTTAGATTGCCGTGGACACACTTCATGTTCTTCAAACCAAAGAAGAATGTGTCTCTAATGAGAATTTGACCTAACCTATAAAATCATCCCAGGGATAATGATCATAAACATTTAAACAACAATTTGATATTTGCTAAATACATTCAATTCCATGTGTTCTTGTAATCTTCAGAACAACTGTGTGAGGTAAATGGAATAGGTCTTCAGCCTTCATTTTATATCAGTGGAAAAGAAAAACAAAGTTTCAAAGTGAATATGTGTTTGAATGCATAGCTGGTACACTGTATACTTAGGTATTGAATTTTATTGGTTTGGAGGGTATGTTTTTGATATCTGTTGTGTATCACGTGGATTATGATCTAGATCAGAATGGTGTATTTTCCTGAATTATATGATTCAAACTCTATTACCAATAGGCTTGTATTAAGTAGAGTGTAATCAATAGAGAGAGAAAACATGAGAGATTGCTGTTCAAGGTTAGATGTTATCAAATAAGTAAGTATTGATCTGTGATAAGTTCTTAGCTTACTAAAAACACTGATGGGAAACATGTACTAATGCATTTCAGGTGTTTGTTATTGCTATGACACATATCTTTGGTTGGGTAATTTATCAAGAAATAAGATTGATCTAGTTCACAGCTTTGGGGATTGTCAATCAAAATAGTTTATTGCCTGCTATAATTAGGTTTCCTCAGTACATCACATCACAGAGAATATACTGTGAAAGAAGCTTAGACTGTAATGAGTGATCACATGAGTAAACAGAAATCCAGAAAAAAAAAATCCAGGGGTTAGGTTTGGTCTTCCAGTGTACTCTTAGTATTGACTCTGGATCCCACAATAACTAACACTGATTCTTCCAAAGGAAGAATGCCAAGGACCTTACTAACTTCCATCCTGTTCTACTTCTTTTATATATATATATTTTTTCCTTTATTTTTTATTTCTTCAAGTTACATATCAATCGCAGTCCCCTCCCTATTCCCCCCTCCAGTCTCACCCTCCCACCCTCAACCTCCATCCTCTTCCCTTTTTTTTTAAGTTTAAGGTATATCTTATTTCCCCCAGCAGCTCCCCCTTTCAGTCCAACAAATGGCTCTTTCTCTTATAATAATAAATACAATACAAAACAACAGAGGTCGTTAGGCCACAGTTATGAGGGTTATATGGCTTAGCGTACATTCCCAATGTCCAGTCCATATGTATTTGGCACCTGACTTTAACATTCTACTATCTAACCATCTCCATGAGTTTAAAGTTCTATATCTGACTCAACATTCATACTAACTTGCAACACAATTTTAAAAGCATCTTCTTAGATCTATAACACTCTCTTGACTCCTAAACAACTCAAAATTTAGTAATGAGACTCTGTTCTACTTCTTAATGTCTCCCTGTCTCTTAGGACCAATAAACTGGGACAAAAATTATACCACATGACCTTAGGGGCAATCAGCCAAACAAAATTCAGACAATAACAGGGGGCAAATTTTAATGCATGTTTTAAACTCAGGTTCATATGAACACAAAGAACTTAGATTCTCTCTCTCACGAGATTCAAAAGATTTTTTGCATACTATTAGTTGTATCTCTTCTTGGAAATTTATTTATGTTTTAAATTTATTTATTTATTGCTTCAGGTTACACCTCCATCGTAGTGTCCTCTTTCAGCCCTTCCCAGTCTCGCCCTTCCACCCTCTACCCCTTAACCCTTCCATCCCACTCCTCTGGAGTGGAGTGTCCCTACATAACAGTCCCCCACCCCAGTTCAGCAGTCCTATGAGGGGCAAGAGCCTCCTCATACACTGGGGGCTTATAAGGCAGCACCACTAGGGCAAAGTGTCTCATTGACAGGATGAAAAGTCTATGTTCCTGTTCCCTTTGGTGCATTGGTTGCAGTATAGATATCCTGTACTATATAGCTAAAATCTGACTATGAGTTAATAGATGCCATGTGCATCCTTCTGAGTCTGGGTTAGCTCACTCAGAATGAGCTTTTCTAGCTCCATCCATTTGGCTGCAAATTGCATAATTTCCTTGTTTCTGATAGCTGTGTAGTATTCCATTGTGTAGATGTACTATAGTTTTTTAATCCATTCTTCAGTTGAGGGACATCTGGGTTGTTTCTAGTTTCTAGCTATTAGAAATAAAGCTGCTATGAACATAGATGAGGCAACTTCCTTGTGATTCAGTGAGGAGTCATTTGGGTGGATACCCAGAAGTGGTATGGCTGGGTCCCAAGGCAGAGCTATTTTAAGTTTTCTAAGATATCGCCAGACTGACCTCTATAGTGGTTGCACAAGCCTACACTCCCACCAGCAATGGAGGAGGGTTCACCTTTCTCCACACCCTTGCCAGAAAATAAATGGGACCTCATGAAACTGAAAAGCTTTGGTAAGGCAAAAAACACTGTCATTCAAACAAAATGGCAGCCTACAGATTGGGAAAAAAAATATTCACCAACCCCCACATCTGACAAAGGGCTAATATCCAAAATTTACAAAGAACTTAAGAAATTAAATGCCAAGAAACCAAATAATCCAATTGAAAAATGGGAGAAAGAGCTAAACAGAGAATTCACAAAGGAGAAATTCCTAAAGGCTGAGAGACACTTGAAGAAATGCTCAGCATCCTTAATCATCAGAGAAATGTAACTCAAGAGGACTCTGAGATTCCATCTCACACCTGTCAGAATGGCTAAGATCAAAAGATTCAAGAGATCTTTATCTTACTTTTGAAAAAAAAACTAGTTTCAGTATACCAATAAAGGCCACAAGTAGGCATTTAGAAGTCTGTGGTATGACCAAAGACCAAAAAATCCCATCAAAATCCACAATTATGGAAGTTGGACATGTTTGCAAAAATTTACAAACAGAATTTACATCAAATTATCTTACTTTCAGTTCCCAGACTGATGATTTAATTCTTGGAAGGTGAAATGTGTACAGTTATCCTCCGTTTAGAATTCATCAATACCCACAATGATGGTGGGGAGGAAGATGATACAAGCATAGAACAAGAACGGCACTGTCTATGGAGAACTAAGCAGACATAGCTCTGAACAACTTTTCACCCTCCCTGACTCTCCCTGATCACAGGGTCTTTTCCAATTAGAGCCCTCAGGAATTTTAGGTACCATCAGTAACAGAATTTGAGAAACTTCAGGGGGGAAACCGTCTTGCATACCTCTGCCTCATTGACTTCCCATCTCATTTCCAATCTCATCTGAAAACATACCTTTTTCTCTCCTGACCGCATCTACTAATTGCCCTCTCCCACAGCTATTATTTTACAGGAAATATGTGACCATTTTAACAACAGTGTTTAACTTCATGGGGTTGTTGAGATGTTTTAAATAATGTCTGGAAGAAAGTGTAAGTGGATGAGGTTTTTAAGTGGATGAGGTTTTTAAGTAGGCAAAGGCTTTCTGAAACCCCGCGTTAGTCTCTTACAACAGTCTTAATCTTTAAGTCCCACCCTCCCAACTCTACTCTGTGGAGACTGGGGAAGTTTGGGATTATTAGTTTATATTAGAAAAAATAAACCTTTCAAATATCAATGTTGAAAATTCATTTATATTATTTATGATGTTTTACCAAATCACACTGATTCTTTCTACTATCCCTCCAAAGTGTCTACCATATTGCCCCATATTCCATTTAAAATTGTAGGTTTTACACATTGAGTCACTCCTTGAGCACAAAGTATACAACTTTAATATTTGAAGTTTTAATTTTGTTATCTTAAAATTGGGAGGAACATGCATATCTCAAAGCTTCCTCTATAATTAAATGATATCTTGGCCTTAAAACACCTCACAAAATAAGCTCAATACACAGCCTATGCAATTCTACTTTTTGTTGTTGTTGTTTGTTTTATTTTATCTTATTTTTGATTGTTTGTTTTGTTTTTCAAGACAGGGTTCTTTTTCTATGTAGTCCTATCTGTCCTGGAACCTACTCTGTAGATCTGTAGACCAGGATGGTCTCAAACTCAGAGATGCAACTGCCTATGCCTCTCAAGTGCTATGGTATATGCCTCCACCCCCCAGCAATCTATGCAGTTCTTGACTGAGAATTGGAGAGCCCCTTATTATACAGTGATTCACACTCAGAGAGAAGGATAAGGCTTTGCTTAATGCTGTTACCTAGCAACATGTAGAAAGGTAGTGACCAATCTGTGAATGAATTTCTTTCACCATTGTAATTTGTTAAAATTTACAAAGTGATTTCAAACCAGTGATCTTATGTGGCTCTCTGATGAACCTTGTACACAAATACATCAAAAACTTCCCACAGGAAAAGTGAAGAAAATATGATTCATGTAAATTCTGGTTCTTTGAGATTTTTGCATGGAGATATGTGCTGCAAAGTGGACTACTTCTGATGCCACCAACAATCAGTTGATGACCGAACACTGACTGTTATGTCTACTTATGTTTTCCAAACACATGCTTTCTACTATTAGCATAGATCAAGTGTTCAGAATTTTTTCAACTAAATAACTGAACAAGTTTTTCATTTAGACTGCTTTCTTTTAGTACTTATGCAAATACTAACTTGATGGGGTGGTGTTAAGCATTCTAAATGTTGATTGGTCCTGCTTGCTGTCTGTTACTTACTTTGTCTCTGATTGGTTAAATGAATGTTGAGGCCTGAAGATTGGGCAAAGATGGAGGTAGGCAGGACAACAGGCTTGAGAGAGAGCATCTTTGGAGGAAGAAGTCTAGGAGAGAAGCCAGGAGCAGAAGAAGGAGACACATGCCAAGGGGTAGATTAAGGAAAATCATTCCACGTGGCCTGGAACATCCACATAGGGTGGAGAATAATAGTCCAAAGGGATGTATGCATATATGGGGGTCATATTTGGGTAATAGAATTATGAGTTAGCTTAGATGGGCTACGATTGCACAACTCAGGCCTAGGCTTGTTAAAATCCATGTGGTGTCTGTGTGTATTCATTTATAAAGGCAGGTTAAGGACTAACAGCTGACAAACCAATTAAAGATAATATAAATATTAGAAAATAATATAAATATTAGTAAATAATTTAATTAGCTATTTTTTTTTCTACACTAAGTACTTGAAATGCTCCTACATTGAGAAAGACAATGTTAGGTCCCCAAAAGAAAGAGTAACTCATATGCAATCCTTGGGTTTATTTATTTTCCATTCTGGAGACCTTCTTATTGTGTCAAGGTGACCTCTCTGTGTCGTGAAGTCTCCAATACCACTGAGGAAACAATTCTTTAAAGCGGAATAGAGAGTGCTTTGCCCTTGGGAGTCTCTCTACTTCTTCCAACTCATCTTTGAGATAATCTTTTAGATGCCCTTCTAACCAGCTTGAAACTTAACATTCAATGAGCTCATTTGCTTCTCAGTACCTACACTGTACCATGCTTTTCTGTGCTCCTAAACTTACCATTCTTTCTCCCCAGATTATTCCGGTGAAACCAATCTTGACAATTTTATCTCATAAGTGACTATAATGTAGGCCACAGCTATATTGTGAGCGATTTCATTCTGAGAATGACAGCAAGCAATGCTATATGTGGGTGCACTTATACAAACTCCAACATGTAAATTCATTGTTTCCTTCTAAAAGATCATTTTATTTATAAAGAAATTGAAATTCATTAAAAATAGGATCATCTTGCATTGGCAACTTTTCTGTCTTTGTGACAGACACACCATGACTAAGGCAACTTATAAAGAAAGTGATTAATTGGTCTTAAGGTCTCAGGGGGTTAGAGAGCATGGTGGGAGATCATTAGCATGGTGCCAGGATCATTTGTAAGCTCAAATCTTGACTCACAGGAGAAGCCACATTGGGGATGGCAAAAATCTTCTGAAATCTCAAAGTCCCCCTCCAGTGACACAGCTACTCCAAAAGAATCATACCTCTTAAACTTTCTCAAACAGTTCCACTTACTTGGGGCAAAGTATTCAAATACAAGAGCTTATGGGGGATATTTTCATTCAATCTGCCAAAAGCACACATTTAGCAAGTTGAGGAGAGTATTTAACTCCAAAGTGTGAGTTCTTAACTACTCTGCCTATCATAAGTAAACTTCCAGTCTTTCTTCAAGTACTAGATCAAGGGCATTCTATCTCTGAGGTCAGTTTTCATTTGTCAAACAGAAAACAGTTCTGTCTATACATATACCTTGTATGTCTGGCTACAGTGGTCCTTTGTACACTTTTCTTCTACAAACAGATGTTATTAGTTTAAAAGTCTATATCTGATGTTAGTTTGCATCAAATCACTAATTCAGACCCACTCAACATCAGTATAGTATCCCACCCATAACAGATCCTCAATAAATGAGACAAGCTATATTGTGATGGTTAAAGCAATACACCTGTTGAAATACAAGTGCCAATGAGGGAGTCAGAAGGAACTCACAAAGTGAAGAAGGTAGAAACAGGTGGTGAAAACTGTATTATTTATCCCATATTGATTTGACCTGATTGGAGAGAGAAAAGACCAAAAAATGCTAGGAAAACTGGAGACAAAATACAAACAAACCTCAAATTCTTCTCTTTGCTGTTTACATTTTCCATCTGGTTTTTCTGGCATTGTGCTGACACTCCAGCTGCAGGTCAGGGCTAAGTTCACCTGGGCTTAATTGGAAAGCACATGGGCTTCTCTTGGGGATTCTCTAAGGACAGCTGGCCAATAGACCTTTGCTATCAATTTGAAACAAAGCTGTACGAGAATTTCAAAAATAAACGCAATCTCACTGAGTTCTTTCTAGAATGCCATCTATTTCTCATGGCTATGTCTGATTTTTTTTTTATTTTAAGAAAAAAAGAGCACATGATTCACGGCTTTGTTTTATAGGATAATATGAAAGTGATATGCAAAACAGTAAGTTGATTACACCAGTGGACACAGTTCTTTCTCCCTCAGACCATACCTTAAGTGATCATGTTACTATTAAGGTCCTGATGTTACCAACAAGGATCTCAGGTTCTGAGAACATCTCGGTCCCAGAAAATTCTTCATTTGCACCCCTAAAAGTAGCAGCTTGTCATCTTACCTGCTAATTGGAATGTCAGCATCTTTGACCTAATAGAGACGAAAGAAGTGCTTTCTTGATGGTTTTGGTAACTTTTTGGATGTGTGAGTCACTATTATCAACATGAAAGTATGCTGAGTGCAGCCATCAAGAAGATAGGCAGCAGTTGCGGGAAAGCCAAGTGAGTCCTGTTGCCACAGACCAAGACAACTGGATCTTTTGTCAGCCTAAAATCTCCGTGACTCTGTGACTCATGTAAACATATGTGAGGTATGATTTCAGGTCTCAGAAAATGTTACAGATGCAAACATAGGCAAAATAGTGAAGTAGTATATTAATTCTAGGTTCAAAGATGTGAAGGACTGCTATGGGAAAGAAATACAAACTTATTTTGTCTCATTTGAGTGAGTGAAATTATGATAAGCATAAAAAATATATAGAAAAGCAAATGCAGAATAAAACATATTTCCCCATGAGAGGTAACTTTAACAAACACAGGAACTGTGCACAATGGTATTCTTGTCCAATTCTGACTCTTTAGAGAAGTGATGAGAAAGAGATCAGTGAAGACACTGACTCTAAGGTTGAAAAGGGTTTTTAAAGAGATTCTGCAAGGCATTCAACTAACCTGATGACATTGAGGGAATTAAATCTCCTGAACATTCTACCAGGCACAGGCATAAACAATGACTTCTTTCAAGAAGACACACATAAGTTGCCAAAATAAACAATGACTACTTTGTGATAAATGCCAAACAGTAGTTAGGAACCACTTAGATATAGTTTGGAAGAAAGATTGATTTATCTGGTGTGTGTGTGTGTGTGTGTGTGTGTGTGTGTGTGTGTGTGTGTATGTGTGTAGGTAGGTAGGTAGGTAAAGTTATTCTTTAGGAAAGCATTCTCTGATCAAACGATATCATAGTTTAACTCTGAAGAAAAACCTGCTTTAAAGATTGAATCTAGATTTGGAAGGCATCATGTATTTAATTTTTAGGAACCAATGCAAAATTACGATAACAGGGTCTTTCACACGAAATTATTAAGAGTGACAAGATGGTAATAGCATAATATTAAGTAAGCTAGGAGTCTTCTGGGGAAAACGTCGATAAGTGCACTCATGC
Source organism: Lophiomys imhausi (assembly GCA_907164525.1). Taxonomy (NCBI): domain Eukaryota; kingdom Metazoa; phylum Chordata; class Mammalia; order Rodentia; family Muridae; genus Lophiomys; species Lophiomys imhausi. Next base: position 331,077 of record CAJQZJ010000275.1, on the reverse strand, counting down.
TCATAAAACAAATCTTGATTGAAATAAGAAATTCCCACCAGAAGGAGAAATATTTGTACAAGCATGAGTCTCATTATATTACATTATGAATATATATGCACTATGTAGTTATTGATTGGTAAATGCTATGATGGGAATAAGTAACAAAACAGAAGAGATGGCAGGATAGGTTTGGTAAGTATCAATTAGTTAATTTGGTCCTTCCTTTTCAAGGATACCCTACCCAGTAACATCAAGGATTACTGTAGGTCACAAGAAGCATTTCATATGTCAAATAAAGGCATGTAGTCTTTGTAGACTTGGAGAATCTATGTAGGGAACTGGATCTGACACAGATCGGCCACACTGCTACTTATGTCCTGCCTTATGACCAAGGGCAGCAGGAAACCTACACCTCCTTTACTTGTGATCAGTTCCTTGTGAACTTACAAAACTTCCTTTAACAAAGGACCCTGCAAATCATCTATAAAATCTCCATGCTTGGAGATACTGAGATCCCCAAACAAATACCATTTCATCCCCTGTGTTGCTGTTTGTCTCAACAGGTTCCAGTTTGTCCTTGTATTCCTCTGTTTCACAACTCTTCTTATTTGTTTATGATAACTTGACACAAGTTAGAGTCATTTGGGAAGAGGAATTCTCAGGTGAGAAAGTGCCTCTATATGATTTGGCAGTAGGAAAGACTAGTACATTTTCTTATTTCCGTAAGAGGGCCCTTCCAACCGTGGGTTGTACTATCCTAGGCAGGTAGTATTGGGTGCTATAAAAAAGCAAGATGAGCACATCTTGAGGACAGGGCAAGGCAATAAGTAACATTACTCTGTAGAAATAATTAATTAAATTGTTTACCTGTATTCAGATTATCGTGAATTGACTGGGAGCTATTAATCTTTAACCAGCCATTATAAATGAGCACACATATACCTCATGCATTTTATCAAGGCTTGGCCTAGATTGAGCAATCTTAGCCCATCTAAGCTATCTCTTGATTCTATTTCTCAAATACGACCCCATATATACATATGCCCACTTGGACTGTTATTCTCCAAGCTAGACCATTGTTCCAGGCCATGTGGAGTGACCTTCTTTTCTCTATCCCATGGCATGTGTCTTCCTTCCTGATCTTTGCTGCTTGTCTCTGAGGCTTCTTATTCTGGCTTCTCTAGACTTCTGAATTCCAAGCACCTTAATCCTGCCTACCTCTGTCTTTGCCCAATCTCAGGCCTCGGCATTTATTCAGCCAATCAGAGACAATGTAAATGACAGACAGCAGGCAGTACCAATTAATTAACATTTAGAATGCATAACATCACTTCATCCTTACTCTATAGTCTCTGGATCAGTTCCTGTGCCTACAAGTTCTTGCTCTGTTTGAGTTCCTACTCTGAATACCTACAGTGGCAATTATGCTCTGGAACAGTAAACTGAAACAAACATGCTCTTAACCAAGTTTTTTGTTTGTTTGTTTGTTCATTGTGTTTTATCACAGAAATAGAAACAATAAGGCAACTTCCATTTTTCCTTCTGGAGTGCCTGCTACATAGAGAACAGGCCATGGTAGTCCATTATAAAACCTAATTCATATTTTATGTATAAGTAGAATCCAAACTTTATATGGTCAAATCATTGAAAAACAAATCCTTCCTTGTATACTACTGCTATTGATACTGATTCTCTACTCAAACTTTGATTTGAAGGGACAGGGTTTGAAGGTGAGCTATTTGACAAGCTCTTCCCAAAAGACAGAACATAGTTAAAAACCTCATATGACTTCTGAACTGGGGTGGGGAACTGTTATGTAGGGACACTCCACTCCAGAGGAGTGGGATCGAAGTGTTAGGGGGTGGAGGGTGGGAGGGAGGGGCTGGGAAGGGGGGAAAGAGAACAATATGATGGAGATATAACCTGAAGCAACAAATAAATAAATAAATAAAAATAAAGAGAGTCATCTAAAAAATCTGGATCAAGCAATACTCAGTTTATGAACCCACTTTGTCACTACTTTGCTAGGTGCATAGTGTACATTTGTATGACAGACAGCCTTCAGCATGTATGTCTTTGTGGCATTTTATTACACAGTGTATCAGAGTTGGTAGGGTTAACCAACAGTGTACTGTGTATGTCTTTGTGGCATTTTATTACACAGTGTATCAGAGTTGGTAGGGTTAACCAACAGTGTACTGAGAAAACATTACTATATCACTCCTAATTCCAAGGAAGAAATGATAATATAGCTTCTATCTCTTCTTATCTTTACATATTCACTCTAGGAAAGGCAGTAGTAATTTTGTGGGCAAATATCCAGATACTAGGTTTAGTTTCTTTTTAAAAAACATATGACTTGAAGTTCAATCAATCCTGTACCCCAGGTCTAATCGTTAGATCTCATCAGTACTGCGCAATGCCTTTTGTGCAAAATCAAAAAAAGAATTAGTTACTAAACATCTCCCAGATTCCCAAAGAACCTTGAGAAGTTATATAAGGTAATATTTTTGTAATCAGATGGTGAGTTTCATCATACTTTGCTATGTAGCAATAAATAACCAATCATTAATATAATACCCTACAAATAGCTAACTTAATAAGGTTCATCAAAACTAAATTGGTGTTAAATATGGTGCCAGTTTCTTTAAATTGTTGCCAAAACTGATGCTAAATATGCATATATATGTAAATATTTATGCATATATATGTGAATATATATAAGAATTCATATATATATATATAGAGAGAGAGAGAGAAGAGAGAGCAAGCATTGAGCTGAGTGTTTGGCATGGGATACATCAAAATTGTTCCTATGACTCCTTCTGTGCATTGTGATGGTGCTAAGAATCTTATTCCAAGTGCGACATTTTGTGATTTCTTTACTTTAGACTGTAGAAGCCAGTGAAGTCTTCAGTGAGATGTTGACTAATGTATTGCCTGCTACTGGAGAAAGGGCTGAGTATACAGTATACAACTAAACTTATATCTATTGAGCTCTATTAAGGGTGTATAGAGCTAGGCTCTTAGGAAGTGTCCAAAAGTTAATTCACAGTAGCCAAAAGCATCAGGTCATGTAGAGCAACCAATGGCCCAAGGAATGAATAATATTACAGGTTGAGAATGAAAATCTGTTGCCTGCCTGATTGCCTGGACAATTAACCCAGGAGGATTATTGGAAAGTTAAAAGAATCCTGGATACCTTCTCAGGGTTTGATGGGGCACACAAATTGAATGGTGTTTAATATATCTAATTGTTAATGAAATAGAGTATTAATTGTAGAGTGCTAATGCCTTCCCTTCAGCAAGAAAGTAGCTGCTTGGTTTGACTAGAAGCATTCTCATCTGAATAATAAAACATTGGAGCTTGAAGTTTTCTAGATGAGATCAGCCTTCTACTTTCACAAGGGAGGAAACAGAATTAGGAAGATTGTAGGTGCAAAGTAGATCACAGGGTTAGATCACCGTGACTCTCTGTTCCTAAAGCAATGTGGATATAAGTAGGTGAGCATTTAAAAAGAAGTGGAGAATCTTTGGTTTACACTTAATCTGGTTAATGCCTTTAGTGTAGTTCCTTGGGTAGCTGAGGCACAAGGAGTAAAATTTCTATGCCAGCATGGACTATATTGTGAACTACTGTCTCAAAACTGACCAATGAACAAACACAAACAGTAACAGAAAAACAATAAAAAGAGAAAGGAAAGAAGAAAGTGTCTAATTAGTACTTATGAGGCAAAATCTTGACATTACATTGGAAATAAATCAAATTTCACTTTCATTGTTTTCTGGGTGAATGATTTTCCATGAGCTAATTTGTATGGAAACACATATATTCTCAACCTTCTATTTTCTTTTCTGTAAAACAGAAATAAAAATATTTTGTTATTAAGTATTAAAAGGATTAAGAATATTTTTAGCATAGAGGATGTATGCTCCAATTGGAGCTTGTAATGTTATTTTACATGTGGCTGATGACTTGAGGAGGGTTGATATTTGGGGGCTCCCTCACCTGAGGAGGTGAATAGGAGGAAGGGGGGAAAAAGGTGTTAAGGTGGGACTGGGAGGGGAGGAGGGAAGAGGAAGTGATTAAGATGTAACTTGAATAAATAAATGTTGAAAAAAAATTTACATGCAAATCCTCAATATTATCACCTGTATGTTAGGATGAAAGAGAAAATATGTGTCTTGTCAAAGAGTTCACCTGCATTGAGCTATATTTAAAACAATACCCTTAAACTTATTTTTACTGAATCAAGTCATACAGCACTGTATTAAAACTGAAGACGTTTGTTATAACAAATATTACCTTCTAGCATTGTGCTCTTCCAGGGACAAATCTTCATGTTTACCATCAGTGTGATGGTTTGATAAAGTAAAAGAGGGTAAATTCTGAAGGTGGAGAGTGGTAACCATCAAAAGAGGTCAAAGGCATCTGTTTCAAGTTTAACAGAAAGGACTAGAGTGTCAGTCTGGGCATGCTGTCCTTTAATATGATTCCTGCAATCTTTAATTTGTTCTTTGCCCCTTGAAAGCAATTATGTTCTCTAAATAGCTTTGGGGCTTCATTTTACTTCTTAGTGCTGTCCCATCTATGCTCTACCCTTTTGGAGATAGCTTAATCTAGATCGAGTTAACATCGTAATCAGTCAGTACTAGCTGGGTGTGGCCTCAAATACTAACACTTGGAAGGCTTGAGGAGCAACAGAAATGCAGGTTTGAATCTAGATTAGTCTATATTGTGAGATCCTGCCTTACAGCCACCCCCAATTTTCCCCAAAGACAAAGACTAAGAAGCTCTTTTATAAATGATTAGGAACTACCAGAGTATACTTAGAAACACAGTCCTAATTGATGTTCTAGATTAATAACAATAGAAGAGGAAAAAACCCTCAACGGTGGTAAAGTTTATGATTTATAAAAGTAGAAATGCAGTACAGAATAGTACACTATAATGTTTTTACAATGGGAAGAAAAAAGTCAAGTTACAGTTAGAGTCCGGAATAGAAGCAATTACAGTGAAGATTTAAAGAAGAACAAGCTTGATACCCAGAGCTATTCATTGCTGGGAACCCAAGATATACGAGAAATTTTATTTCTATGGTCTCTACTTTATTCACTGGACAAGGAAGTATGTAGAAATCAAGTCCTTTAAGCTTTAGTTCCTTAAACTGGGAAATAAAAGATTAGTATAAACTTCCTTGGTTCTTTAATAGTGGAAGGGGAGTAAGGTCTTGCAACTAAATCTTCATAAGCAGAAAGGTTAGTTGTTAAAACTATGCACAAATGGGATTGAGGATTACAGATAGGAATAAGTTTTATTAGTTTGTCAGTAGCTTTAATCTGATATTCATATGTTATGATAATGATGATGAGTCTGTGGGAGTCACAGAAGCCAATTTAGCAAAGTAAATGAGCCCTAAATATTTAGATACAAACTAAAAACCCCACTGTTCCTTGAACTTCACTTCCTCTTGCAGCATGATGGTCAGTGTCACTCAGATTTTTATTATCTGTAGTTCAGCAATGGTTCATAGTTACTTCAAGACATCTATAATTGATACCAAATGGTCTATGTGCTCATAGGTACTGTCAAGTGCATCTTTGTTTTCATTTCCCCAAAGTCATGGGAGTGATAAGGGCATTGAGAAAGACTGAATGAAAAATTAAACCAAGAGAGTTTAACTTCACTCTCACAGGACAAGTGATAAGAAGAGGTGAGTAGCTTCAAAAAGGCTAAGTTGGAGCTGTGGGTCTGCTTTAACCTACAGTGTGGATTGGTATCAGGTTTCATTTCACTGTACTTCACAATCTTTTTTTTGTTTGTTTGTTATTGTTACTTTTTTACATAAGGTTTCTGTGTAGCCTTAGCTGTGCTGGAAGTTGCTATGTAGACCAGGTTAGATTTGAGCTCACAGAGATCTTCCTGCCTCTGCCTCAAAATTGCTGGGATTAAAGGTGTGTGCCACTACTGCCCAGCTTACTTTCCAATCGGTAAATGGCAGATCATGCTAACTCTACTTAATCTCATGAAGTTCTGATTAATCAGAATTTTATGTGGAATAAACTCTCCCATGAGCATGTGGAAGTTAGCAATTTTCCATTAATGTCAGTGGACAAAATCACCAATTATCAAGAGGGAGATATACAAAGAAATATACATTAGTGTTTGCATTCTACATTGAGTCAAGAAGACTGCTATAGAATGTGAAGACTGCAATAAAATGGGATGGTAGCTGAACTGCCTCTCATTTTTTCTACTTATGATATTAGCTATGTAACCTCAGGCAGTTATTCTTTCATGTTCCTGATCCTTAATTATCTCTTGTTAAATGAGGAAACTAATCTGAAATTATTAGTAGTAGTTTCCTAACTACGGCTACAAATTGTACTCCTCTGGGCTTCCTTGGAAAGCTGAGTCACAAGAGGCATATCAAATTAATTGAAGTAAAATGTCTTAGGACAATCCTAAGCATTGGCTTTTTTGAAATCCTCCAAGTGATTAAAAATATAGCCTTGGATAACCATTGATCATTCTAGATCATTTTAAAGTCAGGTCTAATCTTGTTAATCTAGTGTGGGTAGTTTAACTATATCATTGTAAAAGTAGAAAATGCTATCAAAATTATAGTTCTCCTAAGTGTACAGAATACTACAGATAGGGTAGCTCAAACATGAGTTTTACTCCCAGATGTTGGAAGTCTGAGATCCTTGAGTTTACAGGTTGATTTCTCCTTAGAGATTTTGGGAAGGCAGTTCCCAAGATCGCATTTATCATAGTAGTTTTTGTGTCCACATTTCCTTCACTTACAAGGAAACCAGTTATATTTAGTTAAAGGCTGAGTCAGATTCACCATGAAAACATCTTAACCAATATTAACAATGACCTTATTTTCAAATAATATCTCAAACTGAGGTCCTCGGGGTAAAGACTTTAACATATGAATTGACTCAAGCCTTAAAAACAACTCCATGATATATATAAACAATAAAATTATCAGTTATTTGTTATTTAACAAAATACTTGACTGAAGCAACATTTAGGAAAGGAAACATTTATTCTAGCCTCCAGTTCAAGAAGGCTAGAATATATTCCACCATGGCGGTAACAACAGAAGGCTTCCAGTCACACTGCAACTGCTCTCAGGAAGCAGAGAATAAGCAGGAAATGAGTGAGTATTTTATAATTCTAACCCTGTCTCCACTGACCCACTTCCTCCAGAGTGTTTCCACCTTTTAAAGATTTACAAGTTTCTTAAATAGAGATAACCAACTGGGGACCAGGTTAGAACATTTAACCTATGAGGGATAATTCAGATGTAAACCATAATCATCAAGAAATACATGACATGTAGAATATGACCTCCTAAGGCCTCCATCCATAGCTAACTACAGTGAGACTAGTTCTTAGAAACAGCAAACAGCATAGCAGCACACTTTATCCCTCCCTTCAAGTGTCCATAATCTTATCAATTATATTCCTAGAATTGTGTTACCTCCCCCCCACATATACCCTCTGATAATTCCTTCCCATGGTGAGAGACCCTGACTCCTTCATTGCCAGGGTGGGGATTTTCCACTCAGCATCTCAGGCTTCTGCCAAATGGCTCTAGTTATTAAGATGCAGCTCAGGATGTCTCACTCTGGCTGTTACATTATCATTCCTCGTTAGAGACTCCTCCAGGGCCTGAGACATCCCTGCACTGACTGTATAATTACAAAGTCAATTTCTAAACAAGCATTTTCAAATAAGTCAATTTAAATAGCGAGATTTGCAAACAATAATTAAGCAGTAGCTTCTTTTCTAATATCTCTATATATAATTAATGCCTGTGGGCTTTTCATTTTACCTTGCAATTGGGTAGTTTGTAAGTGTTTGTTGAGCTAAAGTATTCTCTGAAAGCAAATCAAGACACAGAGTAAATTTTATAAGTGATTGAAGAAAGAGTTTTCTTTTATTTTTATCATCCTTGTTTCATTTGACTGGGCATGCTTTTTCATCAGTTGGGGTGGCGATAATGTAAGGAAACCAAAGCAGAGTCATTTTCTATATTAGAAACAATAAGAAGCAACAACCAAGTATTCTGGTCCATGCAAAGTGGTTAATACAGTTTTTTACACAAAGAGACACTTGTTCAAGCCTCAACTTCTTCCTTTTATAGGAAATTTGATAGCTAAATTGAATATCTAGAGCTAAACTATAACAACCAATAGCTTGCTATAGTTTAGCTTTGATATTTTTTCCTCCTGGGTATGTATTTATGTATGTATGTATGTATGTATGTATGTATGTATGTATGTATGTATATATATATGTGTGTGTGTGTGTGTTCGCAGGTGCACATGTGTCTGTGCATGCATGTGTATGTGTGTGCACATAATGGGCTGTGTGAAGAAATAATTAATTAAATTATTTTACCGGTATTTACCTTATAGTTAAATGGATGGAGGTGTTAATCTTTAACATGCGATTATAAATAACCACACAGACACCTGATGGATTTTAACAAGCCTCAGCTTGGATTGAGAATTCTTGGCCCATATAAACTATGTTTATGATTATATTGCACAAATAAAACCCCATAACATATACATACATCCACTGGGCTGTTTTTCTCCATGCTATGCCAATGTTTCAGGCCACATGGAATGGTGTTTTTCCATCTAACTCATGGCATGTTTTTTTCTTGCCTCTTGCCTGGCTCCTTCTTCTTCCTGTGATGCTTCTCTCTGCCCAAAAGCCCATGAACCTTGTCCTGCTGACTATCTCAAGTCAAAGAATTTTTAAAAGAATAAAAACATCCTTAAATGCCATTTTGTATGCCTCTAAGAGTTTTGAAGACATCTATTTATAAATCTATCCATCATCTATCTATCTATCTATCTATCTATCTATCTATCTATCTATCTATCTATCTACATTTGAGTAGGCACATTGTTATTTTTAACCATTTACATCTGTTTAGCCTAATAAACATTTTTTTTGTAATAAATTAAGACTAGTATTTGACATAACCATAAGCCTGACTGGTCAACCATCAACTAACATTACTCAGTCTCCTAAATAGATTGCAATAGTATTCCATAAAAGGATTGAAAGTAAACTTTGTACTTCCAAGTGAGTTGCATAGACACAATATCTTATATAATAGTTGAAATATAAATAATTTGTGTCAAAATATAAAATCCTATACCAATGAATCAAAAATTAACCTTAGAGAATAGCAATAGCTCTAAGTTTCAGAGCAGATTCAATAATCTACCCTTATATCTTATCATTCCTATATTATATTTCCATATTCCTGCTCTTTTTTACTTGGGTTTAAGTTTCTAACCCATCTTTCAATAAGACCATTAATAACATATAATCATTCCTTTTATAATAACAAACATCCATTAACCCCTTCAGGTTACCCCAACAATTGTGTTCGCCTGAAGATTCTTTCCACTTTTTCCTTGGAGCACAACTCATTGAAAAGGTTGATTTATGGAAAATGCATGCTACAAAAAGAGGAGTTGGATGAATGGTAGCCTGGTCTGGAGACATAAATATTTCTTTTTTTTTATTTTTGTTTCTTTCTGCAATTTTTTTTACTTTATTTTTTATTTCTTCAAGTTACATCTCAATTGAAATCCCCTCCCTAACCCGCCTCCAGTCCCACCCTCCCACCCTCTTCCGCCTCAACCACCCATCCCCTTCCTTTTTTATAAGTTTAAGATATATCTTTTCCCCCCAACAGCTCCCCCTTTCAGTCCAACAAATGGCTCTTGCTCTTATAATAATAAATACAATACAAAACAACAGAGGTAATTAGGCCAAAATTATGAGAGTTATATGGCTTGGCATACAATCCCAATGTCCAGTCTATATGTATTTGGCACCTGACTTCAACATTCTACTGTCGACCTATCTCCATGAGTTTAAAGTTCTATATCCAACTCAACTTTCATCACAATTTAAAAAGCATCTTCTTAGAACACCCTCTTGATTCCCAAACAACTCAAAATTTAACTATGAGACTCTAGCTATCTATTCTTCAACCACCTCAGAGACCTGAGAGGTACAAATATATCTGATTATATAGGAAGTGCAGGGCTGCAGCTTCCCAAACTAAGAAATGACATACCAGTGGCTGCCTGGACAGCTCCCATTTTCTCTCCATACATTACAGCATCAATCTTCAGTCATTTGGCCCCATTTCTCTGACAGACATTGATTGTAGAGCAGGGGTTATGAAGGACTCGCCTACCCTGTCTTGGCAGAGCTAGGCTATCGACTTACCTGCTTCCAAGTTTTGTCCTTTTTGGACAGCAGTCTGTCTACAGTTGAAGCAAGGGGTTTTTCTACCCTGTCTTGGCAGAGTTAGGCTGTCGACTTCCCCGCTACCCAGTTTTGTCCTTTTTGGACAGCAGTCTGTCTGCAGTTGGTGCAAGGGGTTTTTTCATGCCAAGAGAAAGGCTTGCCACCAATTCAACCATCTTACAGTGGAGGTTCTTCGATGCTTATCCTCTACTTGGAGTAGAATAGGGTTGCCGTCAGGCACTGATATGTCTCGATATAAAAAAAAATCTTGATTTAAGATAACATCTTTGAATGCCATATTCTGCAGATCTCAAGGGGTTTTTGAAGATGTCCTATCCATCTCTTGTATTTAGATAAGCAAATGTTGCTTGTCTCTTAGCAACTTGATTACTGGGTAGTTTATAGAATATCTGTGATAGACTGTCATAGTAGCCAACAAAGAGACATGTTTGCATGACTAGGAGTTTGTTTTAACTATCCTAGACCGTTTTAGACGGTTGGTATCAAGAGGTCAGAGCTTCACATTTTATTTTTAAGTATCTCTAGGTATGATACCATTGGGAAGCATTACCTTTAAATTTGTATCAATATACAAAGATCTATTCAATTGTGGTTAAATATACTCTTAATTATGTATCAATATACCAAGATCAATGCCTATGTAGCCCAATATAATCTTAATATTACGTCCATATGCAAGGGTCAATACCATTGTGGCCAACTATAATCTTAATTTTGTATCAATATATAAAGATCAATACCGATGTAATCCAATACAATCTTATTTTTGCACAATAAACAATGGTCAATACCACTTTAGCCAAATAAACTACTAATTTTGTATCAATATACAAAGGTATAAGGGCATATTCAATAATCTGCCCCTTCTTCTTGGACCTTCCTGTGCTATGTCTATATCTCATTTTTCTCAAGCCCATGCACTCCTACATAGGAGAGGAAGAAGGATACAGAAAAGGAAAAGTAGGAATTCCCTGGGGCTAACCTCCAAAACCCATTAAGACAGGACCATTTATCAGCCTGTAGTCTCTTCCCCTACATAACAGAGTTTTCAGTTATCCTTCAAATAACCAAAAAGAAGGGTGGAGAAACACCCTCCCCACCCTCTGGGCATGGGACGTCGCTCTCTTAAAGTGACTTCCTGCTGATTTGGGTCGTAGTAGACCTGTTTGGGGCCCCAACCCAAATGGGAAAAATGATTAAAAATGTTAGTACAATCCTTTTATGTTCAGTCCTTCTGTTCTCAGCTGTTTAGATGACCTAAGGGGTTTGTAGGCAGAAGCTGATCTTGCAGGCTTCACTGAGGTTACGGCTGGGGCATTGTGCAGAGCTGAATGCTCCCAGCGACATTGGATTGTCGTGGTTGCAGGCCCCCGATGGAGACAGCTATTGAGGAAGTCTGCCAGGCAGAATCAACTGGGTCACTAGTCCTCCTTGGTGCCTGATTCTGCTCTCTGCTGAGGATTCCGCTGTCCAGCCGTCCCCAGGCTCCCCTAATGGACACTTCGATTCTCCTGGAACGATAAGAACAGAGCCCTGCCCCAATCCCAACCCTAGGACAATTGCCCTCTTTTTTTTTTTTTCTGGGGGGGGATGGGGGGGGCTAGGTAGTACTTTTCCTGAAGCAAATTTGGCCTTCTGAAAACATACAAAGCGTTATCTTTCAATCCGGGTTAAAGTAGAAATCATTCTGTCACCTTGGAGCTAAACCAGCTCTAGTGTATATATTTTGAGATCCCAAAGGACAATCTGCCTGCATCGAGAAGGCCTTTTGTAAGTAGCCTCCAAACCTAGGTCCCTCCAAATCCCATGTGTGTGTCTCTGAACTCTAATTATTGGGAACAGGGACCTGTGTTTCTCATCTGAAGGGATCAAAGATGTGTTCCACCACTCCTGGATCGAAGTCTTTCTCTATTTAGAGTTTACCCTGCATCAGGCTGACCCTGAGCTCCGGGATCTGCCTCTTTCTGTCTCCAGTGTGCTGGGAGCTGGGACCAAGGGTGTACTCTTCTTGAATGGTGGGACCAAGAGTATGCACCCTCACCACCCCGCTCCGTATGACTCCAGAGTACATAAGACCACCAACTCTAAGGTGCCCCCCCCCCCCCCGCCTCCCCTGAAGTCAAAGGCATGGGCCGATACCACAATTCTCTTGTATTTTACCTTAGCTCCACGTCTTCTCTACACCTGGAGGTCTGCAAATCCAGGCCGAATGGTTGTATCCTCTGTTCCATTCACAGTGTTTCAGCCCTGCCCCCTGCCTTTTTTTTTCTTTTTTTTTATAGTTAATAAATTTATTTGTTTGTTGCTTCAGGTTACATCCTTATCATATTGTCCTCTTTTCCCGCTTCCCAGCCCCACCCTCCCATGCTCTACCCCCTGACCCTTCCGTCTTGTTCCTCTTGGGTGGAGTGTCCCTGCCTAACAGTCTCTCACCACAGATCAGGAGTCATATGAGGGCCAAGAGCCTCTTCATTCACCGGGGGCCTAAGAGGCAGTACTTCCAGTGACTGGTGTCTCATTGCTACTGGGGAAATACTAAAAAAAGACCAACAAACACACAAACCCACAAAAACAAAGAATATCAACAAAAAAAGAGAGGAAAAAGAGAAGGGAAAAGGAAAGAGAAAAAAAGAAAAAAAGAAGGAAAAAGAAAAAGATAAAAAAAAATTATGTCCTTGTTCCTTTTGATGTGTTGGTTGTAGTACAGATATCCTGTACGATATAGTTAAAATCCTACTATAAGTGAATGGAAGCCATGTGCATCCTTCTGAGACTGGGTTAGCTCACTCAGGATGAGCTCCTCTAGATCCATCCATTTGGTTGCAAATTGCATGATTTCATTGTTTCTGATAGCTGAGTAATATTCCATTGTATAGATGTACCACAATTTTTAATCCATTCTTCAGTTGAGGGACATCTGGGTTGTTTCCAATTTCTAGCTATTACAAATAAGACTGCTATGAACATAGATGAGGAGACTTCCCTATGTCTCCGTGAGAGGTCCTTTGGGTGTATACCCAGAAGTGGTATGGCTGGGTCTTGAGGCAAGGTTATTCCTAGATTTCTAAGATATCGCCAGACAGACCTCCATAGTGGTTGCACAAGCCTGCACTCCCACCAACAATGGAGTAGGGTTCCCCTTTCTCCACACCCTGGCCAGCATGCGCTATCATTTGAGCTTTTTATCTTAGCCATTCTAACAGGTGTTAGGTGGAATCTCAGGGTAGTCTTGAGTTGCATTTCTCTGATGATTAAGGATGTTGAGCATTTCTTCAAGTGTCTCTCAGCCATTAGGGATTCCTCCCTTGTGAATTCCCTATTTAGCTCCATCTCCCATTTTTTTTTGATTGGATTATTTGTTTTCTTGGCATTTAGTTTCTTGAGTTCTTTGTAGATTTTAGATAATA
>CAJQZJ010000275.1:266174-316967 GCA_907164525.1 Lophiomys imhausi | reverse complement strand
CTTCTGCTCTTCTTGGGAGTGTTTGTTTCTTTTTTTTCCAATTCACCCAGCTTAGCTGTTAGTTCACTAATATGAGCTGTCACAATTTTCTTTTTGAAAGCACTTAGTGCTATGAACTTTCCTCGTAGCACAGCTTTCAATGTATCCCATAGGTTTGGGTATGTTGTGTCTTCATTGTCGTTGGATTTTAAGAAGTCTTTGATTTCCTTCCTTATTTCTTCCCTGACCCAGTGGTCATCCAGTAAGGAGCTGTTCAATTTCCATGTGTTTGTAGGCTTTCTGTTGATTCTTTTACTGCTGAAGACCAGCTTTATTCCGTGGTGGTCTGATAAGATACAAGGTGTTATTTCAATTTTCTTGTATCTACTGAGACTATCTTTGTGACCAATTATGTGGTCGATTTTGGAGAAGGTTCCGTGGGGTGCTGAGAAAAAGGAGTATTCCTTTGTGTTTGGGTGAAACATTCTGTAGATATCTGTTAGGTCCATTTGGTTCATGATCTCTGTTAGACTCAATATTTCTCTGTTTGTCTTCTGTCTTGATGATCTGTCCTTTGTTGTGAGTGGGGTGTTGAAGTCTCCCACTACTAATGTGTTGTGATCGACGTGCGCTTTAAGTTTTAGAAGTGTTTCTTTTACGAAAGTAGGTGCCTTTGTATTTGGGGCATAGATGTTCAGTATTGAAATTTCCTCTTGATGAATATTCCCTTTAATGAGTATATAGTGCCCTTCTTTGTCTTTCTTCATTAACTTCAATTGGAAGTCTGTTTTGTTTGATATTAGGATGGCTACTCCAGCTTGCTTCCTGGGTCCATTTGCTTGGAAAACCTTTTCCCAGCCCTTTACTCTGAGGCAGTGTCTATCTTTTGTAGTTAGATGTGTCTCTTGTATACAGCATAAGGAAGGGTCTTGCTTGCGGATCCACTCTGTAAACCTATGTCTTTTTATTGGGGAGTTGAGTCCATTGATGTTGATGGATATTAGTGACCTGGGGTTGTTATTTCCCATTAGTTTGGTATAGGTGGTGGTCCTGTTCCTCTTTTGGTTTAGTTGCTGATGGGTTTTCTATTCCCTTTGTTTTCTTGGGTGGAGTTTTCTTCTCTGGGTTGGGATTTTCCTTCTAGGATTTTCTGTAGGGCTGGGTTTGTGGGTAGATATTGTTTAAATTTAATTTTGTCATGGAATATCTTGTTTTCTCCATCTATATTGATAGAGAGTTTTGCTAGGTAAAGTAGTCTGGCTGGGCATCTATGATCTCTTAGGACTTGTAGTATATCTGACCAGGCCCTTCTAGCTTTTATCATTTCTGGGGAGAAGTCAGGTGTAATTCTGATGGGTCTGCCATTGTATGTGACTTGACCTTTTTCTCTTACAGCTTTTAATATTCTTTCTTTGTTCTGTACATTTGGGGTTTCAATTATTATGTGGCGAGAGGAGTTTCTTTTCTGGTCTAATCTGTTTGGTGTTCTGTATGCCTCTTGGATTTTTATTGGCATCTCTTTTTTCAGGTTTGGGAAGTTTTCCTCTATGATTTTGTTGAAGATATTTCCTGGACCTTGGAGTCGGGAGTCCTCTCTTTCCTCTATACCTATAATTCTTAGGTTCCGTCTTTTCATTGAGTCCTTGATTTCTTGTATGTTGTGGGTGAGAGATTTTTTAGCCTTCTCATTTTCTTTGGATGTTGTACTGATTACTTCCACTGAATCTTCCATGCCTGAGATCCTGTCTTCCATCTCTTGCATCCTATTGTTGATACTCACATCCGTAGTTCCTGTTCTCTTCCCTTGGTTCTCCACTTCCTCTTTTAACTCTGACTGTGTTTTCTTTATTGTTTCTATTTCTATTTTCATGTCTTGTATGGTTTTGTTTGTTTTGTACATTTCCTTCTCCAGCTTGCTTGTTTTTGTATGAAAATCTTTCATGGCTTTTTCCTTTTCCTGTTCAAGCTCTGTCACCTTGGCTTGGAGCTCTTTAATGGTGTTGTTCCTTGTTTTGATTTGTAGAATTGTGGTTTCTTTGAATTCCTTCATAGATTTAAGTTCTTCTTGCAGGGACTCTATCACTTTCCATACTGCAGAATTGTCAATGTTTTCATGTGTTTCTGTTGGTGTGTGGTCATCCAAATTGGATGAGCTAGGGTGGTTCTGCTTTGTTGGAGTCATAATTCCTCGATTTCTATTTTTTTTGACCTTTTGCCATTGGATGCATTTAGCTGTCTGTTTTCTGTGCTTGGAACCACAGTGGATGATTTGGTGCAGGGGACGAGTTACTTGGCTATCTGTCGTTGCTTACAGGGGGATTTCAAGGTCACTGTGATTTTAATGGCCAGAGGCACTGTGATCTGGTGCAGCCTATTCCCAGGTTGTGAGTAATGGACCAGGATTGTTTCACTGCTCCCATTTCAGACTTCTCTATGTTGCACTCTGAGTTATCAGCCTGTAATGGTTCTGATGGTATGGGCCTGTTTGCCCAGGCACAGATTCTGTGGGCTTTGTTTGTCGTCCCGGAGGCTGACAGGGTCTGGCTCCACACCTGATATGTCTGGATTTTCCAGGATACAGCTATGGTCCCGATTTCTGGTTTCTCTCTAGTCTTCTCGCCACAGGGCTGGACCCTGTGCCTAATTCCCTTCTTGTCTGCGCCGCCACGGATCCCGTGGATACCCCAAGCCCCGGATCCTCCGGCTGCCTGAGTGCACCTCTCGTCCCAGCAGCTCCGCTGTGGGTGCACGGACCCCTGGCCCCACCCACGCCTGTCTCTCTCCCCAGATGACCTGCCGTGGACTGGCGGGGATTTGTCCCTGCCAGCCGTGCTCTCTCCCCAGCTGCGCTATAGTGAGTGTGCGAGATTTGGCCCCTCCCGCCTGCTTTTGTGTTCCCAGCTTCCCGTGCTCTCTCGGAACCTCCCGCCCTCCGCTTCACGAGCGGCTGCGGACCACCCGCTGAGCCCCCTGTTTGTTCCTTGCTAAGGCTTCCACTATCTCGCAACCTTTTCTAAGTGGGTATAAGTTCAACCTGATGTGTGGGGAGCCCAATAGGACAGCGATCTATGGCCAAATGGACCCTGATTCTGCCTGCTGTAAGTTGGGATCGATCTTACCAGGCACCTCACCAAATGGGAGTTCCCGAATCCCGCGTTTAGTGGCCTCCGTGTCTGTGAGAGATGGGGAGAGCCTTGCCCTGGGACTTTTAACAGTCCCTTGGGAGCTGTGAGTGTTCCCGGGGGGGGGGGTCTAGCCCCTCCGGTTTTTTCACAGTGCCCAATAACTCTGTGTTTTTTATGGTTCTTTTTTTCCCGCGTTCAGAATGCGTCAGTGTAGGTCGCCGCCATCATCGACATAAATATTTCTAAAATAAAATATTTATGTTTAAATCTAACAAAGAGAAAGTATTAATGGGTTGAGTCAGGAAGGACTTTCATAGTAGACTAGTAATATTGTAAAGAAGGTGTAGACAGATCACATAGACTGTTTGTGAAACAAAATATGCCTAAAATCAGGCTAGGAAATTACGTATAAGATAAGTATAGCTACAGAAGCATGGAATAGAATCTAAGAGAGTTTTCAGGTTAGGTTGAAAGGTTGGCCTGTTGTTTTAAGTGCAAAAAGGGAGCTGTGGAAAAGTTCAAATGAGGAACATTTGAATTTTTAAATTATAATACACCATCTCTGTTTTTAAGCCACACCAGGCAACACCTCTAAGAGAGCTACATATCCTAGGGACTCCAATCATCTTTCCAAACTCTCCTTTAATAAGCTGTTTATTATTCCTGCTTACCTAGGTAGTTCTGTAGCAAGCAGCTTTTATCAATTTGTTACTATACTTAATTATACAGTCTAAATTATTTTACTGTATTTAATACCTCTACCTCCCTTCCACCCCTTGTTCCTCCCGATTCCCCAACCCTAGGTGGGAGAGAAAGAAGGTTAAAGATGAAAGGGGGCAGAGTTCTCTTTAGACTACTTCCTGCTGATTAGGGTCATAGGGTTCTTTGGGGGCAATACCAGTCTCAGTAGTCCAGCAAACCAGCAAACCAAGAGACAGCAGCAGGAAAAACCAACAGCAGGAAGAGCAGCAACCTCTTTCTTCTTTGCAACCCTTTCTCTTCTTTTTAGCCCCTTTTTTTCTTTGCAGTCCCTCTTTCTTCTTTATAGTTCTCTTCTATTCTTTGTAGCCCTTTCTTTCTTCTTTGTAGCACCCCCTCTTTTTCTTCCTTATTCTTTGTAGAGCCCCCTTCTCCTCCAGGCTCTGGATTTCTATCCCTCTCTCAAATCCTTGGAGTTAAACTTGTTCAGCTGGCTAAGCCACACCCCCTACTAGCTCACGAGACAGTTAATACTTTACACCTGTGTCTTAAACTGTTTCACACCTGGGATTAAACAAAAACATTCTCATAATTGGTTATTTTAATAAACTCATACCTAATTTCCCTTTTAGTTCAAAAATTATATATATATATACATGTTATATATAATAAATATATTTATCAAATCTATCAAGAATTATATATACAATGTCTAGTCCATTTTTTATTTAGCAACCTTTGAAAAAGCATTCATTATCTATACCGAACTTAGAGTTCTGTACCTATCTATATCATTTTCTTTTTTTATTTGGATTTATCAACCTGTAACATATTTTAGAACTAAAACATAATTTTAAACTTATACAACTAAGCTTAATTTTAATATTATATCTATTTAGGCTTCAACTACATCAGAGACTTTAGAAGGAAATTAAATAATTACCTAAGTATGTAGGAAATGTAGAGCAAGCAACTTCCAAAACTATAGTAATGATAGAAGTTGCTTACTACCTGAACAGTCACTCATGGTCCCTCTATGTCATTGGGGTATCCAATCTTCACCCTATTGGCCAAGAATATTAGACAAACTTTTCTGAGAAGCAGGAATATTAAAGTACTGGCCTACCGTATCCCTGTAATGTTGGTCAGTCAACTTTTCATTGTTCTGCTTGTTCACGAATTGTACAGACATCTTCAGTTTTTTGTCCAGTGAATATATTGCCACAATTGTTTCTTTAACACCCATCATACTTTATCAAGTAGATTGTGGGTGCTGCCAGGAACAGATGTCTCTCTTCAGAGAAACCTTTTCTTATTAAAATATCTTAAATGCTAATTTCTGTAGATCTTTTAGGTTCTTGAAAACCATTTATCATCTGTCTGTCTATCTAAACAGACATACATTGCTTATTTAAAAAAATCTATTTACTATCTACTTGACTTCAAAAACATATACAAGAGACTAAATACAGCATATTTCTGCAATTAACTAAACTAATATATAATAAAACTATAGGCTCTTAAATCCTATACAGCTTTCAATACTATTTTCAAATGAACTGGAACTGAAGATTGCATTTTTAAATGAGTAGCAAAGATATTTTCAATGAATTAAATGCCTTTTTATATCAGTAGTTTTTTAATTTTTATAATCTGGTAACTCTTGGCTGTTCTATCTTGGTAACAGCTCTCAGCTGCTCTTGTCTGAAACGGCTTGTGCATTTTTCTGTAGGCCCTCGAGTTAGGACCCCAAAGTTTCTTCCTGACTGCAGAAGATTACCTTGGTATATCCCTCTTGGACATATAGTCATTTTTCCAATGCTGACCCCCTCCCAAAAAGTTTACAAATTCCGGAAAATCTCACCTTTCTGCCACTTGAAACTGCTAGTGTGTTGTTACTGAATTTCTGAGTTAACCCGAAGGCAATTTTGAAGTCTGGCTTGAAAAGTACCATATTTCTCACCATGCTGCACATTTCGGTCTCTGAGGATGTTAGTCTTACAATGTCTTTGTAAATGGCCAAATTTACCACAATTAAAACACCGAATATTTTGATATTTGAGGCGTTTGGCAGCTGCCAGGAAAGCTGATGGTGGTAACCTCTTAATCCCAGGCCTCTCCGCTGGGGGTGAAGTTAACTTGAGATTAATACATTCTCTCTGAACAGGCTGTTTCTCTTTCATCAGATCTAAACCTGTGAGTTCTCTCTCTAGCTATTTTTTCCTTTTTAAGCCCTTCAAATTCTATTTGCAAACTCTGTAGTTGCATAGTAATTTCTGCAATTCTGTTATCATGTTCCTCCTTATATCCATTTGCAGCTTTTCAAAATGTCTAAACATTCTCCCCATCTTCTTAGAAATACCATACAGGAGGAAAAACATGCAAAAAAAATCCATTCTCAACACATATTGGGTGAACCCAGTAGTAGTAGCCATCATAAGCTTTTTGCTGATGTCCTAAAATACACTGTTCACTCCTTCAAATCCTGGTTTCTACTCCACAGCATTAGATAAAAAATTATCCATTATTCCTTGCCTTATGTCTGGGCACCATCTATATCAAGTGCTTTTTAGTATTTTTGCACCTAGCTTAATTACATACTCTATTTATTCTATTGTGCTTAATACCTCTACCTCCCTTCCAACCTCTATTCCTCCTACCCCCGCACACTATGCAGGAGAGAAAGAAGGTTAATGGTGAAAGGGGGAGAAGTTCTCCTTTAGCTAATTCCTGCTGATTAGGGTCGTTGGGTTCTTTGGGAACAATACTAATTCAGTACAGAAGTCCAGAAAACCAGGAGACAGCAACAGGAAGAAAGAGCAACAGTTTGGGGGAGCACCAGCTGCCAGGAGAGCAGTAACCTCTTTCTTCTTTGCAGTCCTTTCTCCTTCTTCTTTATACAGTCCCTTTTCTCCTACATCTTTGCAGAGCCGACTTTTCCTTGGGACTCTGGCTTTTTATCCCTCTCTCAAGTCCTCTGAGCTAAACTTGCTGCAGCTGGCTAAGCCACAACCCTTGAGACAATTAATACTGTACACCTGTTTCTTAAGCAGCCTCACACCTGGGATTAAACAAAAACCTTTTAATAATTGGTTATTTTAATAAACTCATACCATGGTAGTTTACCCTCAGAAATCCATTCAGAAGTAGAAAAAGTTGAAATATTTTCAGTCTTGCTAGGACTTTCTTTCTTTTTCTTTATTTTTTATTTCTTCAAGTTACATCTCAATCGCAGTCCCCTCCCTATTCCCCCCTCCAGTCCCACCCTCCCACCCTCAACCCCCCATCCTCTTCTCTTTTTTTTTTAAGTTTAAGGTATATCTTATTTCCCCTTTCAGTCCAAAAAATGACTCTTTCTTTTATAATAATAAATACAATACAAAACAACAGAGGTAATTAGGCCACAGTTATGAGGGTTATATGGCTTAGCATACATTCCTAATGTCCACTCCATATGTATTTGGCACCTGAATTTAACATTCAACTATCTAATCATCTCCATGAGTTTAAAGGTCTATATCTAATTCAACATTCATACTAACTTGCAACACAATTTTAAAAGCATCTTCTTAGGTCTATAACACACTCTTGACTCCTAAACAACTCAAAATTTAATTATGAGACTCTAGCTATCTGTTCTTCAACCACCTCAGAGACCTGAGAGGGATAAATATATCTGATTTTATCGGAAGTACAGGGCCTGCAGCTTCCAAAACTAAGAAATGACATACCAGTGGCTGCCTGGACAGTTCCCATTTTCTCTCCAGACATTACAGCATCGATCTTCATTCGTTTTGCCCCGTTTCTCAGACAGACATTGATTGTAGAGCAAGAATTATGAAGGACTTACCTACCCTGTCTTGGCAGAGCTAGGCTGTCGACTTACCTGCTTCCAAGTTTTGTCCTTTTTGGACAGCTTTCTGTCTATAGATGGAGCAAGGGGCTTTTCCTACCAAGAGATAGGCTTGCGACTAATCCAGTCATCTCCCACAGGAGATTCTTCGATGCTCATCTTCTACTTGGAGTAGAATAGGAGCTGCTGTCAGGAGTTGATATGTCTCAATATAAAAAATCTAAAGTTACGAAAACATCTTTGAATGCCACATTCTGCAGATCTCTTGAGGTTTTTGAAGAGGCCCTATCTATCTCTTATATTAGGGTAAGCAGATGCTGCTTGTCTCTTAGCAGCTTTATTTCTGATTAGCTTAGAAAATAACTATAATAGGATGGCATAGTACCTAACAAATGACCGGCTTGCATAACTATTAGTTTGCATTCCTTAATTATCCTAAACAGTTTATGACAATTAGTAGTAAAAGGCCGAAACATCACATTTCATTTTTTTTCTTTACCTCCTAACCCTTCCATCCCATTTCTCTGGGGTGGCGTGTCCTTCTATAACAGTCCCTCATCTCAGTTTAGAGGTCGTATGAGGGCCAAGAGCCTCCTCATTCATTGGGGGTCTACAAGGTAGTACCACCAGTGAAGTGTCTCATTGCCCATGAGAGAAAACTAAAAAACAAACAAATAAGTAGACAAACAGATAAAAAATAATAAAAAATAGAAAAAATATTTAAAAATATATAAAAAATAAAAAGTGTATGTTCAAGTTCCCTTTGGTATGTTAGTTGTAGTATCGATACCTTCTACTATATAGCTAAAATCCTACTATAAGTGAATAGATGCCATATGCATCCTTCTGAGTCTGGGTTAGCTCACTCAGGATGAGCTTTTCTAGTTCCATCCATTTGGCTGCAAATTGCATAATTTCATTGTTCTTGGTAGCTGAATAATATTCCATTGTGTAGATTACCACATTTTTTTAACCCATTCTTTATTTGAGGGACATCTGGGTTGTTTCCAGTTTCTGACTGTTATAAACATAGATGAGGAAACTTCCTTATGATTCTGTGAAGAAGCATTTGGGTGTATACCCAGAAGTGATATGGCTGGGTCCTGAGGCAAAGCTATTCCAAGTTTTCTAAGATATCGCCAGACTGACCTCCATAGTGGTTGCACAAGCCTGCACTCCCACCAGCAATGGAGGAGGGTTCCCCTTTCTTCACACCCTCACCAGCATGTGCTGTCATTTGAGCTTTTGATCTTAGCCATTCTGACAGGTGTGAGATGGAATCTCAGAGTCCTCTTGAGTTGCATTTCTCTGATGATTAAGGATGTTGAGCATTTCTTCAAGTGTCTCTCAGCCATTAGGGATTCCTCCTTTGTGAATTGTCTATTAAGCTCTTTTCGCCATTTTTTTGATTGGATTATTTGGTTTCTTGGCATTTAATTTCTTGAGTTCTTTGTAGATTTTGGATATTAGCCCTCTGTCAGATGTGGGTTTGGTGAAGATTTTCTCCCAGTCTGTAGGCTGCCATTTTGTTTGAATGACAGTGTCTTTTGCCTTGCAGACATTTTTTCATCAGGTCCCATTTATTGATTGTTGGTCTTTGGTCCTGAGCTGTTGGTGTTCTGTTCAGAAAGTTGTCATCTGTGCCAATGATTTCGAGGGTTTTTCCCACTTTTTCTTCTAGTATATTTAGTGCGACCGGCCTTATGTTAAGGTCTTTGATCCACTTGGACTTAAGTTTTGTACAAGGTGATAAGTATGGGTCTA
Source organism: Lophiomys imhausi (assembly GCA_907164525.1). Classification (NCBI taxonomy): domain Eukaryota; kingdom Metazoa; phylum Chordata; class Mammalia; order Rodentia; family Muridae; genus Lophiomys; species Lophiomys imhausi. Next base: position 307,547 of record CAJQZJ010000275.1, on the reverse strand, counting down.
ATTTCATTCTTTTACAAGTGGACATCCAGTTGGACCAGCACCATTTGTTGAAGATGCTGTCCTTCCATTGTGCCGTTTTGGCTTCCTTGTCAAAAATTAGGTGGCCATATGTGTGTGGGTCTATTTCTGAATCTTCAATTCGATTCCATTGATCTACTGGTCTGTTTCTATACCAATACCATGCTGTTTTTACAACTATTGCTCTGTAGTACAGCTTGAAATCTGGGATGGTGATACCTCCAGATGTTTTTTTTTTATTGTGCAGGTTTGATTTATCTATTTAGGGATTTTTGTTTTTCCATATGAAATTGAGAATAGCTATTTCCAAGTCTATAAAATATTATGTTGTTATTTTGATAGGAATTGCATTGAATCTATATATTGCTTTTGGTAGGATGGCCATTTTTATTATTTTGATCCTACCTATCCATGAGCATGGAAGATCTTTCCATCTTCTAAAGGCCTCTTCCATTTCTTTCTTCAAGGGCTTGATGTTCTTGATGTACAGGTCCTTTACTTGCTTGGTTAGAGTTACCCCTAGGTATTTTATGTTGTCTGTGGCTATTGTGAGGGAGGTTGTTTCCCTTATTTCTTTCTTAGCCCATTTGTTTGTTGTATAAAGAAGGGCTTCTGATTTTTTTGAATTAATTTTGTATCCAGCCACTTTGCTGAAGGTGTTTATCAGCTGTAAGAGTTCTCTGGTGGAATTTTTGGGGTCGCTCATGTATACTATCATATCATCTGCAAATATGGATAATTTGACTTCTTCATTTCCAATGTTTATCCCCTTGATCTCCTTTAGTTGTCTTATTGCTCTAGCAAGAACTTCAAGTACTATATTGAAGAGATATGGTGAAAGTGGACATCCTTGTCTTGTCCTTGAGTTTAGAGGAAATGCTTCAAGTTTCTCTCCATTTAATTTGATGTTGGCCACTGGCCTGCTGTATATTGCCTTTATTATTTCTAGGTACGGTCCTTGTATGCCCGTTCTCTCCAGAACTTTTAGCATGAAGTGGTGTTGGATTTTGTCAAATGCTTTTTCTGCATCTAGCGAGATTATCATGTGTTTTTTTTTCTTTCATCTTGTTTATATGGTGAATGACGTTGATAGACTTTCACATGTTGAACCATCTCTGCATTCCTGGGATTAAGCCTACTTGATCATGGTGTATCATACTTTTGATGTGTTCTTGAATTTGGTTTGCTAGTATTTTATTAAGTATTTTTGCATCTATGTTCATGAGGGAGATTGGTGTGAAGTTCTCTTTCTTTGTTGGGTCTTTGTGTGGTTTAGGAATCAGGGTGACTGTGGCCTCATAGAATGAGTTTGGCAGTATTCTTTCAGATTCTATTTTGTGAAAGAGTTTGAAAAGTATTGGTGTTAGCTCATCTTTGAATGTCCGGTAGAATTCCGTGCTAAAGCCATCTGGCCCTGGGCTTTTTTTAGTTGGGAGATTTTTAATGACTGTTTCTATTTCCTTAGGGGTTATAGGACTGTGTAATCTGTTTATCTGATCTTGATTTAGGTTCAGTAGGTGGAATCTATCAAGAAAATTTTCCATTTCACTTAAGTTTTCAAATTTGGTGGAGTATAGATTTTTAAAGTAGGATCCAAATATTCTCTGGATTTCCTCAATATCTGTTGTTATTTCTCCCTTTTCATTTCTGACTTTGTTGAACTGGGTTTTCTCCCTCTTTCTTTTATTTATTTTGGCTAAAGGTCTGTCTATTTTGTTGATTTTCTCAAAAAATCAATTCTTGGTTTCATTGATTCTTTGTATAGTTCTTTTTGTTTCTAAGTTGTTGATTTTACCCCTAAGTTTGTTGATCTCCTGCCTTGTGCTCCTCTTGGGACTGTTTGCTTCTTCTTTTTTTTTTTTTTCCAATTCACACAGTTTAGTTGTTAATTCGCTAATATGATGTGTCACAATTTTCTTTTTGAAGGCACTTAGTGCTCTGAACTTTCCTAGTAGCACAGCTTTCATTGTGTCCCATAGGTTTGGGTATGTTGTGTCTTCTTTATCATTAGATTTTAAGAAGTCTTTGGTTTCCTTCTTTATTTCTTCCCTGACCCAGTGTCCCTCTAGTAAAGAGTTGTTCAGTTTCCATGTCTTTCTGTTGATTCTTTTGCTATTGAAGTCCATCTTTATTCCATGGTGGTCTGATAAGATACAAGGGGTTATTTCAATTGTCTTGTATCTGTTGAGGCTATCTTTGTGGCCAACTATATGGTCGATTTTGGATAATTTTCCATGAGGTGCTGAGGAGAAGGTGTATTCTTTTGTGTTTGGGTGAAATGTTCTGTAAATATCTGTTAGGTCCATTTGCTTCATGATCTCTGTTAGACTCATTATTTCTCTGTTTGGCTTTTGTGTTGATGATCTGTCCATATTTGTGAGTGAGGTGTTGAAATCTCCCACTATTAAAGTGGTTGGATAGATGTGCGATTTAAATTTAGAAGTGTTTCTTTTATAAATGTAGGTGCCTTTGTATTTGGGGCATAGATGTTCAATATTGAGATGTCCTCTTGATGGAAATTTCCTTTAACAAGTATGTAATGCCCTTCTCTGTCTTTTTTTATTAACTTCAATTGGAAGTCTATTTTGTTTGATATTAGGGTGGCTACTCCAGCTTGTTTCCTGGGTCCATTTGCTTGGAAAACCTTTTCCCAGCCCTTTACTCTGAGGTAGTGTTTATCTTCAATAGTTGACCCGACCTGCGGGTCCTAGTAATTCGTGGGGGCGAGGTGGACCGCAACCTGCAAAAAGAACGGGCGAGAGAGGGAAAGGACTCAAGGAAGCAATTGCTTGTCAAGAGCCGTGTATTTGAGCGCAAAGCCCCTTTTTATAATATGTTTTACAAGGGGAGGAGGTGAGAGGGGCCAGGTGGTGGGAAAATACAGAATCTTCTTTGCCTGTGCACTGGACATTGTATGATCTACCCATTTTTCTCAGAAGACACAGTACACTGCTTTGAATCAATCTGTAACTGCCAACCCATTTTTCTTCAGAAGACATGGTACACTGCTTTGAATCAATCTGTAACTGCCAACCTGGAACTTTGCAGTTGCCAGGCAGTATGAAGCTGCAGGGGACATTGTGCAGGTGGGGAAAGGTAGGGGGTGAGGGTGAGAGGCGAGGGTCTTGGCTTCTGACAAATAGTGAGATGTGTTTTTTGTATACACCAAAAAGATGGGTCTTGTTTATGGATCCAGTCTGTACGTCTGTGTCTTTTTATTGGCGAGTTGAGTACATTGATGTTGATGGATATTAGTGACCAGGGGTTGTTATTTCCCATTAATTTGGTATAGATGGTCATCTTGTGTTTCTTTTTGTTTAGTTGCTGTGGAGGTTTCTATTTCTTCTGTTTTCTTGGGTGTGGTTATCTTCTCTGTGTTGGAATTTTCCTTTTAGGATCTTCTGTAAGGCTGGGTTTGTGGGGAGATATTGCTTGAATTTGATTTTGTCATTGAATATCTTGTTTTCTCCATCTATGTTGATAGAGAGTTTTGCTGGGTATAGTAGTCTGGCTGGGCACCTATGTTCTCTCAGGGCTTGTAGGACATCTGTCCAGGCCCTTCTAGCTTTTAAAGTTTCTGAGGAGAGGTCAGGGTGATTCTGATGGGTCTGCCATTGTATGTGACTTAGCCTTTTTCCTCTTACAGCTTTTAATATCCTTTCTTTGTTCTCTACATTTGGAGTTTCTACTATTATGTGTCAAGAGGAGTTTCTTTTCTGATCTAATCTGTTTGGTGTTTTGTAAGCCTCTTGAATTTTTACTGGCATCTCTTTCTTTAGGTTTGGGAAGTTTTCTTCTATGATTTTGTTGAAGATATTTCCTGGACCATGGAGTCGGGAGTCTTCTCTTTCCTCTATGCCTATAATTCTTAGGTTCCGTCTTTTCATTGAGTCCTTGATTTCTTGGGTATTGTGGGTGAGAGATTTTTAGCTTTCTCATTTTCTTTGGATGTAATATTGATTTCTTCCATCGAATCTTCCATGCCTGAGATCCTGTCTTCCATCTCTTGAATCCTATTTTTGGTACTCAAATCCATAGTTCCTATTCTCTTCCCTTGATTCTCCATTTCCATTTTTAACTCTGACTGTGTTTTCTTTATTGTTTCCATTTCCATTTTCATTTCTTAAGTGATGTTATTTGTTTTGTACATTTCCTGCTCCAGTTTGCTTGTCTTTGCCTGGAAGTCTTCCATTGCCCTCTCTTTTTCTTGTTCAAGTTGACTCACCTTGTTCTGAAGTTCTCTAATTGTGTTTTCTATCACTTTCTTATGTGAAATTGTGGCTTCTTTGAATTCCTTCATAGATTTAAGTTCTTCTTGAAGGGACTCTATCACTTTCCATAATGTAGAATTGTCCTCGCTTTCATGTGTTTCACCTGTGGTGAGGTGGTTCGGGCTGGATGAAATAGCCTTGATCTCTTTTGTTGGAGTCATTTTGCTCTTTTTTTTTTTTTATTTGTCTGGTGCCTCTGGCCATGTGGAATTTTTTAGCTGTCTTCTGGACTTGGGTCCAAAGGGGGGCGCTTTGGTGTAGTAGTCGAGTTGCCTTACTCCACCCCTATAAGGTGAGTCATTCAGCCCCCCCTCCTAGGTGGAGACCTAACTAATCCAGGTTGTGGAGCTGTGTACAAGTAAGCTCTGGTTCCCCGCCTGAAGGACCAGTACTAATAAAAAAGTCTGATATACAACAGTTTCAAATACCTTGCAGTTTGCCCGGGGTTGGCTTCTGTGGTGGGTAAATTGTCTTCACCCCCAATAGCCTTGCTGCTCCCATGGCCTGAAAATTGGCCAATGATGTCACCGCAGTGGGTTGCAATCTGCAGCCTGAAGACACTTTGCAGCCAAGCTGCGCTCACTTCCAAGGGTTGCAACCTTTCGCCAGATAGTTGGATTGTCTGTGCGAGACCTGGGGGTGCCCAGCAGGGTGGGGATTATCTCTGCGTGGGATCTGAATCTGCCCGCTGGATTTTAGATTGGAACTACCGGGAAACTCTCCTGGTGGGGGATGGGGGATCCCGATTCCCGGGTCCAGCGGCTTCCTTGCGTGTTCGAGAGTTGGAAGGAGCATCCTACCCAGGGACCCTCAGTGATCCCTGGGTAGCTGAGTGATATTTAGAAGGGGTTGTACCATTTGTACAGTGTCTTGCAACACTAGCCACCTTGTGAATGTTAACCCCGAAATCAAAATACGTTCGTGCAGGCCGCTGCCCTCTTGGATCCCCCTTGCTAGGACTCTCTAATAAGGGTCAACTGTCTCATTGGTATTTTCAAAACATTTTCTTCACATTTCTTCTACAATCATTATGTTATGCAAATTCATTTTAAAGTACTCATTTTATATATATATATTAACAGTATCTTGAAAATTAGTTATCAGAGCCATCATGAATTTGACCACCAGATAAAACTTAGGATACTTTCAATGGGAAACTTATTCTAATACTGATGCCAACATGAGGGTGTTTTGCCTGTCTAATATCCTCAAGTATATGTAATGTAGCTCCACTCATTTCTTCAGAAATTGGCTCAATGGAAAGGGGCTTCTATGCAGATTTTCTAAAGGTAAAGGATGATGAACAATGTTAGCATGAAGAGCTAATACACTGACATCACTTGACCAGGAGTTGATAGTCTCAACTTAAACTAGAGGCAAAGAAACCCCCTGATGCAAGTAATGATGCTTCACCCCGTAAAAATTAATATCCTTCTCTTTTTCTGGGTATGGTATTAGAAATACAGATGTAATCTAAGCCTAAGAATTGCTTCATAGAGAAGCTTGCTATCCTCTACTAAGAACGAAGCCAGCCTAGAAAAATAATGAATGTAACCATTGTGTGTCTATTTCCTGATTATTCATGTTAATTTTTAGGTTCAAATCAATAAGCAATAGGGTTAAGTGAGTGTAAATGCATCACATTCTTTTGAATTTCAGGCATAAACACATAGTGTCTGAATTCTCTACTCCTTTCCAATGTGTGCTTTTATCTCTCCAGGAAGTGTCTTTCAGGGGCTTTGGTGATTATTGATTATTGTGTTCTCTGGGATACCTTCCATCTCTGGAAGGGTCTAATGCTGAAAGGATTGCATGAATTTAAACCTATAACACCTCAGAAATATGTCACTTTCTACTGTGAGAGTAAATTATTAGTGGTGTCATAAGTCTAATCATCATATCTATTCATTTTATCAATTATGTAATGTTGCTGATGTGTCTATTTGAGGTAATTAGATATGAAATTTAATGAAATTATTCTGAGTTTCACTATTTTGTAGCCCTAAAATTCTCAACTATAGTTATATCAGATTAAAAACATTTACATCAACAAGACTTGTCAAGTAATTTGTTTATTTGTTTTAGTAATTATTTTTATATGTATTTGACTTTTGCCTACATGTATGTATATTGCATGTATGTAGTGCACTTGAGGACATTATGTGGATGCTGGGATCTGAACTTAATTCCTCTGTAAGAACAACAACAAAAAAATGACTCAATAACCTCTGATCCACCCCCTCTCCATTCCTCCTTCCCTTACTCCATCCCTCCATCCCTCTCTCTTTTCCTCTATCTCTCCCCCTCCTTATCATTTCTCTCTCTCTCTTTCTTTATCATTCCCTCCTCCTCCAACTCTCCTCTCTCTGTGTGTATTTGAGATGGAGTTTGCTATTTGACAAGGATGTAGTCCAGGATGGTATGGACTTGCTGTATTTCACAGGTTGAACTCACATTCGTGATCTTCTCTGCTTAGATTTGCAAGAGCTGGGATACAGGAGTATGCACCCCACTTCTGGTTCTACTAAGTACTTCTTGGTCACTGAGGGTAACATAACAGTACAATAATCACTTGTCCAGGCCATCATTGAATGTAAAATAGCTTAATCTCAATGAAGAGCCAAATTGAAGTACCTGTTCACAGAAATCTATCTAAACTGGGGATTCATTGCAGACAAAGGGAGATAGGTAAGGATGGATGCTAAATTTTGGTGATGTTTCTTTCTATCAGTTATCAAAGGATTCAGGGGTTCAACCAAAATCAAGATGGAACAAGAACATCACTCTAGTTTTAGTGTTTTTTTATTTAGAATAAACTCCATGAGAGCACAGAGTTCAACAGGAAATATCACCAGCATATTTCCTGTTTTTTCCCTTCAATATTCTGTTCACTTTTACTCATCCCTTTTCATCTTACTTCTGATTTTCTTTAATATGTTTCAGTGAGTTATAATATAATGCCAGAATGGGGACCAAAGACTGTGACTGTAATACTACTGTGGTCATCACTGTCTACTTGAAGTATCATTCCTGGGGGTGGGGTTGATCCTCCCTATGTATATTCAGTTGATTTGATTTGAAATGATACTATTTCATTTTGTATTCTATTATTCAACTACTTTACTATAGATAACATTTCATTATTTCACTGTTCTTTTTCTTGCCTCTTCTTTAGCACCTTTCTTTCAGTAACACTTTTTTTTTTTGGTTTTTCGAGACAGGGTTTCTTTGTGTAACCCTGGCTGTCCTGGACTCACTTTGTAGACCACGCTGGCCTCGAACTCACAGAGATCCATCTGCCTCTGCCTCTCAAGTGCTGGGATTAAAGGCGTGCGCCACCACGCCTGGCTTAAAAGTTGTATTTTTATTTCATTGAGGTTGGCCATTTTGATCTCTTTTCTATCTAATTTTGTTATAGCTTTAAAGATTCATACAAAATCAGAAAGCAGTGCCCCAAGAATTCAATCCTAGTAGTTGATGGAAAAATTTCAGTTCATTCGCTTTACTGGGATATGGTTTTTTTTCCTCTACCCATTTCAGTGTTTTTCCTTCATCTCAGGTTGGTCTCATAGTACATTTTCCTTAGCAGTCTTAAAATTCCCTTGATTTTGGCCAACAATACTGCTCGAACTCTGAAAAGTAATACATAAATACTGTCTCCTCTTGCTTTGTTTTGCAGTATCTATTTCTGAGACCCCTTGAGCCTTAATTATTATCTGATTCTGGACAAAACAGCATCATTCTTTTCGGTCTCCTCTCATCATCATGTCAAGGGAAAGGTTAAGTGGGCAGAATGTACTTGAGATAAATTTAGAGATGAATGTAAGTTTTTGGGTTGTTTTTAAACAACACCCTCATCTTCTACACAAAGAATCTTAGGCTTGGAGACAAAATTTCATTATGAGTTAATAGATAAGCATGACTAGATACTCTATCTCCTCAATGTTCTTTATTTCTTCAGATCATTTGTTGCTTGATTTGTTTCTTAATATCTAACCAAGCCTCAGTTCCTCAAAAATATCCATCAATTAACCTACTGCACTTAAATATTTGCATAGCTTAAAGGACGTGTATCTCATAAAGACATACTCCTGATGCCCTTCAGGAAGTCAGTTTGTCAGTTAGTTACTCCTTATGGACCTTTTCTTAAAAGAAGTAGGAACTCTGAAGCAGAGGAATTTTTAGTTCAAATGTGAAAAGAAGTCTTCAGCATCTAACCCACATTTAGTGTATTAGTTACTTTTTGTTGCCATGATAAAACACAATGAAAACCACAGAAAGTAGGGAATAAAGTGAAAGTAGATTGAGGCTCTGAGATCTCAAAGACTGTTCCCAATGGTGTACAACCTTTAGTAAAGATCCATCTCCTAAAGGCTCAATAACCTCTGCAAATGTCACCACCAGCTGGGGATCAAGTGCATAAGCACAGTGAATATTTCTCATCCAAACTCTCACACTTATGCTGGGCTCACCATTTCACTTTTCTGAACCTGTTACCTCATCCATAAAATGGGACAAAAATGTCCTCACTTAATGAAATACTACAGTTTGGCTGAAGTCATATTTGCTTTTTTCAACCTTGATGAGCAATTTTCAGTCTTATTAACAATAAATAACAAGGGCCAGGGATGTAAATGCTGCTTAGGGAAGGAGCATCAATTTCACTGCTTTGGATTTCACTTAGCGAGCAAGAAACCATCATCAATATCGGTGACAATTACATATACCTCTTTCTTCCTTTTTATATGTGTGTGAGATCCATAACTTAAAACCCCTGCTGCTATTCAGCACAAAAGCAAATAGCAAAGCAACTCTGTGTGTGATATATGTCAGCAGTGTAACTTAGAGTTGTCACTATTCTGTTAAATTATGAACACCTATCACTTGATGGAGTCAATGCTTTTGTTTGGAAAAGCAATGGATGTAAAGTGGATGCAGTTGCTGAAGAACTCACACACACACACACACACACACACACACACACACACACACAAACACACATATAGAGTGCATTTGCTGAAGCAATTAACAATAGGTGTCCTTCACACAAGGTTTAAGGATGCTGATACAGCTAAAACAAATGTTTATGTTTGGCCATGGTGGAGATGGTGACATATTATAGATCCTTGGCCTCAAACCTTGATGTAATCCAGTTCTAAGTAAATCATAAATCTAAGTGAGTACAGGCAAGATGGGAAGAATACCAATTCAGGGTAGGGGTTATTGCATGGGCAGTGGTAGCAAGGACTGATTGTGAGGTATGAAGCAATCAGGGACGGATGCAGGGTTAGAACTGTATAGAGCCTGGTGAACTCCTTTCTCTTCTAGACTCAGCTGGCTTCTGACAAAACTGCCAGAAGTCAGTAGGGTGAGTGAGAGATTGCTGCAGAATTAGCCACAAGGACAAACATTCTGCTGCCTCCTAAAATTTTTTGGATGACGGAGTTTTTCATCATGAAAAAATGCTGAATTGCCAATGTTTGGGCTACTTTCATGATTTTCCTCACTTGGAAGAACTCAAAGTCAGTGTGAATTTTTCACAGGGATAATGGCTGCCTGGAATGTGAAAAGATGTGACAGTGAAAACAGTTAGGGAAGGAATATCCAGTTACTTATAAGAGTTACAATGAAAAAGAATAAACATGGTTAGTATGTATTGCTCATATATGGTCAAATTTTTGCTTCCTAAAATAAAAGAGGTAATTAAATGAAAACCACTATTAAATATCTCCCCACAGTTGGACTGGTTCTAACAAAGGAGGTAGAAAGGGACAAATGCTGGGAAGAATGTGGAGGAATGGTATCTCTCAAATGACTTTCATAGATCTTTTGAGGAAAAATGACAATCTGTATCTTCACTGTGTAAAACAATATGGGGCTCCTTAACAACAACAACAACAAAAAACAACTAGAAGTAGAAATGGGATCCAATAGTCCCATTGTTTAACAATACTCAAAGGAATTAAAATTAGCATGTTAAGGGAGAGTTTCACATATTTATTGTAGCAGTAGTCATAATAAGGAAGACATGCAGTCAAACTAGGCATCTAACATGGGTGGATAGATAAGGAATATGTAACATATGTACATCATAGAATTTTTTCAGCTGTGAAAGGAATTTATTGCAACATACGTGTGAGCAGTGGTATCCTACAGGAGTCAAGAATGTTGACCATAAGAAACAGATTATTACATGAAAATCTCAGTGTCAGACACACGCTAATTCCTAACAAGTTATTTTTGAAGGAGGTTTCAGTAACACTCAGAACAAAAATAACCATTGCTTTTATTCTTGGTGACCTATCATAACTAGTTGGTAAGACCCTACTGCTGAGAACATAATACATGCTGATTAAAGTATATAGAGAAAGCCAATCCTGAACTAACCAGAAATCTAAACTTACTCCTAGCTACCTTTAATAGTACTGGAAGGTGCTATTTAAACTGCTTGAAAAGAAAAGGCATGAAAAATATAATTTATACTTAACTGTGTGACATGCTCTTGGAGAAGGAACTGAGAGTTGTACATCTGGATCAGCAGGCAGGAGGAAATGAACTGATGTGAGCCTCTGAATCCTCAAAGCCCATCCCCTAGTGATAGAGCTCCTTCAACAAAGCCATAGTGACAGAACTGATTCTTTTCTTTTGTTTTTTTTTTTGTTTGTTTGTTTTGTTTTTGGCAGAACTGACATTAGAGGATATGAACAATGAAAACAGTAAGAAAAGCTAAAGGAGGTTTGAAAAGACACAGGTCACCTGATGTGGGAACCCTGCATGGATTAGTATTAGTTCTTGTTCGGCCTACTTGTTGTCTAGGAGAACCTCATAGGAACTAGGGACTCAGGGAAGATTGGGCTACATGAATGTCACAGATTGGGTCATTTGATCAGATTTCCGCTAGCAGTGCACAAGGGTTCCTTTCTCCCCCACATCTTTGTCAGCATTTGTTGTTGTGTGTTTTCATAAGTATAGCCATTCTGATGAAATCTTAATGCTATTTTCCTCTTCATTGCTTAATGGCTAATGGTGTCGTATGTTTTACTTATGTAGACTGACCATTTGAACTTCTTTTTTTGAGAACTGTACGTATTTATTTATATATTTTATAACTTTTAAAAATGTTTATTACTTCATTATGTCTCCATTGCCACCCCCTCCCTCCACCCCCTCCCAGGCCCTCCCTCCCACCCTCTACCTCCTCTCTCAACCCCACAATGCAATGCTTCTGTGTGGGGTATCTCCATGAATCAGCTGCTCATTTCGTTAGTCACATGAGGTCTAAGAGCTTCCTCTTGCACAGGAGGCATACATGGCAGAGAGCTGTACATATTTAAACAATGTGGATTGGAATTTTTCTATTTAATTTAAGATACTTTAAACATTATAGACAATATTCGTGTCATGTGTATAGTTAATAAATATTTTTTCTCCCATGATATAATTGTTTCTTCTGCTGTGCATTTGGAAGCTCCTTAGTCATAGAATCCCATTGTTCAGTTCTTAGTACTATTTCCTGAGTGACTGGATCTTTTTCCCAGAAAATTGTTTCCTATGCTTATATTTTGAAATATTTTGCCTATGTTTTGATTTGAATTTAACAACTTATATTAATATCTTTGATTGAATTAGAGTTGATTTTGGTATAGGTGGAAAAGTGGACATCTAGCTTAATTTTTCTCTATATATGATTATCAAATTTACTCAATATCATTTTCTGGAGAAGTTGTCTTTTCTCAATGTTTGTTTAAGATACCTTTGTCAAAAATCAAGTAGCTGTAGGAGCTAGAGAGAAGGCTCAATGGTTAAGAGCACTGACTATTCTTTCTAGAGGACCAGGGTTCCCAGGATCCACAAGTTGTTTCACAACTATGCATAGCTCCAGTTCCAGGGGATCTGACACCCTCTTATGCCTTCCTGGGTACTAGGCATTCATGTACTTTACATATGTAAATTCAGGCAAGCACACATATGTTGTTATGCATTCTAAATGTTAATTAACCTACTCCTAGAGACCTGCTTGCTGGACATCAATTAATGCTATGTTACATTGCTTTCTAATCATTGTCTCTGATTTGTTTTAATAAAATGGCAAGACTAGTGATTGAGCAGAGAGAAAGAAAGGTAGGTGGGACAAAGATTCTCGGGCTTCTGGGTCAGACAGGGGATCTTGAGTAGAAAAGAAGCCTGGAGAGGAAGGAGGAGACACACGCCATGGGGTAAATAAAAAAAACAAAAACAAAAAAACCTTTTCCACATGGCCTGGAACATAGGCAGAGTGTGGAGAACAACCCAGGGGACATATGTATATATGGGATAATGTGGGGTCATATTTGGGGAATAGAATGAGTTATTTTAGATGGACCAAGATTGCTCAATTCAGGCTTAGGCTTTTTAAAATCCATCAGGTGTCTGTGTGTGCTCATTTATAATGGCAGGTTAAGGATTAACACTGTCAACCCATTAAATATAGTATAAATACAAGTAAATAATTTAATTAATTATTTATTTCTACACACATACACAGAAAATAAAAAATAAAAATAAAAAAAAGAAAGAAATCAGGTGGCTGCAGTTTTGTGGTTTCATATTTGTACTTCCTACTCTATTTCATTAAAGTACATGTCTATTTTTGTGTGTACTGTGTTTTGCTTTTGTTACTCTGGTTCTGTGAAAAATGTCATTGGATCTTTTGTGGCAATTGCATCAAATTTATACACTACTTTGGTAATATGAATCATCTTCACAATATTATTTCTATTAACCCATAAGCATGAATCTTTTAATCTTCTAGAGTTTTCTTAACTTTTTCCTTTAATTTTTGAAATTTTCATTGTGGAAATATTTCACTTCTTTGATTAGTTTATTCCAATTTTTGAGGCTATTGTGAATAGGACTGTTTTTCTGATATCATTCTCAGAATTGTAATTATTGCTGTATAGAAAGACTACTTATTTTTGAATGTTAATTTTGTAACCTGTTATCTTGAGACCTTATCAGCTGAAATAATTTTCTTGGTAGTTTGGGGGGTCTCTAATATATAAGATTGTGTCGTCTGTCAATACATGTATTTTGATGTCTTATTTTCTTTCTGTCTTTCTTTTATTGATGTCCGATATCTTTTTTTTTTTTTTTTTTTTTTGGTTTTTCGAGACAGGGTTTCTCTGTGTAGCCCTGGCTGTCCTGGACTCACTTTGTAGACCAGGCTGGCCTCGAACTCGCAAAGATCCGCCTGCCTCTGCCTCCCAAGTGCTGGGATTAAAGGCGTGCGTCACCACTGCCCGGCTTATGTCCGATATCTTAAAGTAGTATATTCTACTAAAATAGAAAAGTAGTCAATGGCTGACATAGACTAAATAAGTTTTTAAAATAAAGTAATTTTAAGACAAAATCCCTTATAAATAAGAGCTACCTCTGAGATACTCCACAATCCATATTTTGAATGCAATATAACAGGCATTTCACATGAATTTGAATTCTGAAAATTAGACATACCTTCCTATAAAATACTAGTAAGTCTTCATTTATGAACAATAATTAACACTGTGTGACTCACCCAAATTAAAAAAAACAATTCATCAAGACTTTAATAATTCTGAACTATCTCAGTGAATTATAAATTGTCTGTGATAAGTCTTCAGAGAAGCATGGCTTTTTCTGCTCAACAGGAAGACCTGACAGCCATGTCAATATTAATCTTTTATTATGAGATGCACTTAAAAATCTATGGCTCTACTATTTCTCCAAGGAACTAAAAAATGTGCAGGGATGACTATAGTAGCAACATGAGAAGGAAAAAAAAACCCACACAAACAAAATACTGAGTTGTGTATGAAGTTTACAGTCGACCAGGGGCTGGAGGATAAAGGAGATGTGCTGGTAATTATGTGAGTCTACTGGGTGAAGGATTAGGTTTATTTACACAATATAATTTGGTGTGGGGTGCCTAACTAAAATTCTTGGAAACTAAGAAAATCAGAACTGATTATTTAGTTGATAGCTTCATGCTGACAGAAAGCTCATATGAGTTGCATAACTTCTCTGGGCTAGTGGGAATTTGGTAGTTGGTAATTGGACAGCAGGTGATGGGAAAAAGCTTGCAGGGTCAGAAATTCCTAGCTCAGGTCTGTATAGTTGCGATTTATAGCCAAAAGTTATTGAAGTTTTAGACTTTCCCACCTGTTTGTGTAGCAGTCTGGACACTTGCTATTAGTAAATATAATGAGAGAAGAGGGAAAGGTAGAGTAAAGAGGCAATGGTAACTTTTCTCTAGAAGCAAACTAAAAAGCAAATCTCTGGCTGAAATTCTAGGTGAGATCTGAGAATACAAAGATTTCAAGGGTATACTCTGTCTTCCTGATTTCATTTACGCCACATGTGACCCAGCTAGACATATTTACATAGCTTACATTCTATCACTGTGGAACAACAAACTTAACAGAATCTTCAATCTTTTTCCTTATAGAAGAAAGAGAACTGGAACTGGAAAGTGATGGTACATGACAAAACATTGTTGCTACTCTACAATGTCTAAGTCTATTATTATTGGAGTTTATTACAAATAATAATAAATAGGTCAAAGCTCAGGTCCTAGAAGATCTCGGAGCTTCCCAGTCTAGGACAAGAAATATTGAAAAGAAGTACTTAAAATACGAATAGGAAGGATTAGCAGGTGGCAAATAGACATGATCCTGACTTGGGGACATCTGAATGGGTGTTATTGAAGTTTGATGATAAACTATTAGCATTCTGACAGCTCCTTCTTTTCTACTCTCTAGGATAGGGATATGGGTAACAGAAACAAATAAGAAGATATATTGTCATGTTTTCATCTGGACTAGAAGAGTGATTCCGTTAGGAGGAAAAAGCCATAGCAGAAGAGGAAATCCAGCAGGAGATGGAGTTTGAAAAATGAGATTTCAGGAAAGGAAAGACATTGTAAGCATCTCCATTCAGTTGAAATAGAAAAAGAAAAAAGTTCATTCAGGAAAATAACATGTAAAAATTTAGCTTTCTTTAGTATCTGTTTAGCTTAAATACTTAACATCTGTTTTTAAAAGTTAAAGATTTAAGTAGTTTTCTCAATTTTCAAATACTTACGGATATCAGAACACCACACTGTGCTGAGGCAAGTCCTAGAATGCTCCAGTTTTCTTGGATACGCTAACATAAACAGAGGCTGAGCATTTTTTTCCCAAAGGGAATTACACTAAAATATAAATTATCTAATTTCCATTCTTAAGTGTATATGTTCATTCTAAATCAAGGACAAGCTAGACTATTTGAGAAGCAAATCAACTGTAAAAAGTGTCAGAAACAGAATGGGGATGGAAACAACAGGATGACCAAAGATTTCAAATAACAGCCTGGGGATTGGACAGGGTACCATAAAAACCATCAAGCTCCAACTTTCAGCTAATCAGCATTTGCCTTTGCAATCAGCATGACAGAAGGCTGCTTCCTCTTCCTTGAAACTATTCCAGTGATGGAGAAAGCTCCATTGGGGAAGCCAGTCCTGAGTTTGGACAGCATTTTGTAATACCAATTCTCATTTTATTTAACCCCAAACTGCTGCCAGTGAGATACAATTATTTGTCTTTGGTCTATTTTCTGAGTACTGTTGAACCTGAATGATAAATGCAGACCTGGCATTTACCATAGGTTGATTTGGTGCAAACCAGAACACTTAACAACTTAGATCTGTCACAATAGAGGATATTGTGACAAGAATAAATCTTAAACCACAGGCTTATTTTGACAAATAACAATGTGTAGACTCGAACCAATACAATGCCTTACACATATTATGCTTTTATTTTTTTAATAATTTATTTTTTATTTCTTCAAGTTACATCTCAATCACAATCCCCTCCCTATGCCCCCCTCCAGTCCCACCCTTCCACCCTCCTCCCCCTCAACCCCCCATCCTCTTCCCTTCTTTTTTTTTAGTTTAAGGTATTTCTTTTTCCCCCAACAGCTCTCCCTTTCAGTCCAACAAATGGTTCTTTTTCTTATAACTATAAATAAAATACAAAACAACAGAAATAAATAGGCCAAAATTATGAGAGTTATATGGTTTAGCATATATTCCCAATGTCCAATCCATATGTATTTGGCACCTGACTTTAACATTCTACTATCTAACCATCTCCATGAGTTTAAAGTTCTCTATCTAACTCAGCTTTCATACTAACTTGCATCACAATTTTAAAAGTATCTTCTTAGATCCAGAACACCCTTTTGATTCCTAAACAATTCAAAATTTAACTATGAGACTTTAGCTATCTATTCTTCAACCACCTCAGAGACCTGAGAGGGATAAATATATCTGATTATATAGGAAGTGCAGGGCCTGCAGCTTCCAAAACTAAAAAATGACATATCAGTGGCTGCCTGGACAGTTCCTAATTTCTCTCCATACATTACAGCATCAATATTCAGCCATTTGGCCCTGTATCTCTGACAGACATTGATTGTAGAGCAGGAATTATGAAGGACTTACCTACCCTGTATTGGCAGAGCTAGGCTGTTGACTTAGCTACCAAGTTTTGTCCTTTTTGGACAGCAGTCTGTCTACAGTTGAAGCAAGGGGTTTTTCTTGCCAAGAGAAAGGCTTACCACCAATTCAATCATCTCCCACTGGAGATTCTTCGATGCTCATCTTCTACTTGGAGTAGAATAGGGGGTGCTGTCAGGAGCTGACATGTCTCGATATCAAAAAATCCTAAGTTAAGAAAACATCTTTGAATGCCATATTCTGAAGATCTCTTGAGGTTTTTGAAGATGCCCTATCTATCTCTTATATTTAGATAAGCAAATATTGCTTGTCTCTTAGCAATTTGATTTCTGAGTAGCTTAGAAATCAAATAGTAACTAACAAAATGACACGTTTGCATGACTATTACTTTCCATTTCTTAATTATCCTAAACAGTTTATGACGGATGGTAACAAGAGGCCAAAATTTGACATTTCATTTTTAAGCATTACTAGGAACAATACCGTTAAGAAGTGTTACCCTTAATTTTGTATCAATATACAAGGGTCAATACCACTGTGGCCAAATATAATCTTAATTTTGTATCAATATACAAAGATCAATAACGATGTAGCCCTATACAATCTTAATTTTGCATTAATATGCAATGATCAATACCAATTTAGCCAAATATAATATTAATTTTGTATCAGTATACAAAGGTATAAGGCCATATTCAATAATCTGTCCTTTTTTCTTGATCTTTACTATATTATGTCTATGTCCCATTTTTCTAAAGTCTGTTCACTCCTACATAGGAGAGAAAGAAGGATACAGAAAAGAAAAAGAGAGAAGTCCCTGGGTCTAACCTCCAAAACCCATTTAACAAGACCATTTAACAGCTTGTAGTCTTTTCCCCTAAATAATAAAATTTTCTATTATCTATCAAATAACCACAGTGGGGGGAACACCCTCCCCACCTTCTGGGGATGGGACGTTGTTCTCTTAAAATGACTTCCTGCTGATTTGGGATGTAGTAAACCTGTTTGGGGCCCAAATAAGAATGGAAAAATGGTTAAAAATGTTAATAGAATCATTTGATGTTCAGTCCCTTTGTGCTCAGTTATTTAGATGTCCTAAGAAGTTCATAGACAGAAGCTGATCTTCAGAGCTTTACTGAAGTTCTGGCTGGAGCAGTCTGTGGAGCTGAACAATCTTAGCGATTTTGAGCTGTTGTGGTTGTAGACTTTTGAGGAAACTGCTATTGAGGAAGTCTGCAAGGCTGAATCATCTGGGCCACTCATCTTCTTTGGTGTCTGATCTGTTTTCTGCTGAGGTTTCCGTTGTCCAGTTGTCCCTGGATTCCTTGAATGGATGCTTTAAATCTCTTGGAAAGATAAGAACAGAGTCCTGCCCTAATCCTAACTCTGGGGAAATTACCTTTTTGTGGGGGGAGGGGGGTTCAGGTAATATTTTTTCTGGAGCAAATTTGGTTTTTTTGACAATATATAAAGTATTACCTTTCAATCCGGATTAAAGAGGAAATTATTTTGATATTTTGGAGCTAAACAAAACTTTAGTGTATATATTTTGAGATCTCAAAGGACAATTTGTTTGAATTGCAGCCTGCCTTTTCTAAGTAGCTTTTAAACTTAAATCCTTCCAAATCCTATGTGCCTGTCTCTGCATTCTAAGTTTTGGGATCAAAACATGTGGTTCCCAACCAATGGGATTAAAGATGTGCTCCTCCACCCCTGGATCAAAGTTTTTCTCTTTCTAGAGCTTGTTTTGTATCAGTCTGACCTTGAGCTCTTAGATCTGCCTGTTTCTGTCTTTAGTGTGTTGGGATTAAGGGTGTATTCTTCCCCAATGATGGGACTAAGGGTGTGCACCATCACCACCCTGTTTCTTGTAACTCTGGGCTAACACCATGCATTATTTTACCTTAGCTCTAAGTTTTTTCAACTCTTGGAGGTTTGTAAAACCAGGTTGAACAGCTGTCACCTTTAATTTATTTACAGTGTTTTAAACCTGTTACCTGCTTTTTAATGTCAAACCATGGAAATAGCCTATACCTCTACAAAAAAAAAAAAAAAAAAAGCTGCTATCAAGTTTGTGTAATCTCTGTAGCCACCTGCAGTCTAACATTCCAATCTGAAATTAAGGCCATTTTCCTTTCATGCCAGTGAGGCAAGTATACCTTTGGTAAATTATAGTTTGAAAATTTTATATAGTATTTTTATTATATTTTTAAGCTTATTAACTCTTTTCTTAAAAAAGTATTATTTATTTCTAGAACATAGTTTCCTCTCTCCTCCCCACCTGGCCCCTCCCTTCCTCTGTCCTTCCATCCCTCCCTCCTTATTCCTCTACTTGGTACTCTCCTTCTCCTCAGATGAGGTGGGCCCTCATATATGATACTCCCTCAGATCTTGCATCATGTGAGGGCCAGGGGCTTCCACTTGTACTGGAGCTTGATAAGGCACACCATCTAGGGTGTGGTGTTCCACTAACCTGCAGCAGATTCCATGACTCACTGGTCAGTAGAATTTTTCCTAGGATAGATATGCTAGGTTCCTATCTATTTGGGTGTGTGGATTGTAGGATAGTTATCCTCTGATGTATGGTTAATATCCATTTATAAGGGAATACAGACCATGTTTATCTTTCTGGGACTGTGTCAGCTCACTTAGGATGAGCTTTTCTAGTTCCATCCATTTGGTTTCGAATTGCATGATTTCCTCATTTCTGATAGCTGTGTAGTATTCCATTGTGTAAATGTACCACAGTTTTTTTATCCATTCTTCAGTTGAAGGACATCTGGGTTGTTTCCAGTTTCTGGCTATTACAAATAAAGCTGCTATGAACATTGTTGAGGCAATGTCCTTGTGGTTTCATTTCGAATCATTTGGATATATGCCCAAGAGGGGTATGGCTGGGTCTTGAGGTAGATTTATTCTCAATTTTCTAAGGTATCTCCAAATTGATTTCCAAAGTGGTTGCACAAGTTTGCAGTCCCACCAGCAATGGGGGAGTGTTCCCCTTTCTCCACATCCTCGCCAGCATGTGCTATCATTTGAGTTTTTGATCTCAGCCATTCTGTCAGGTGTGAGATGGAATCTCAGAGATATTTTAAGTTGCATTTCCCTGATGACCAAAGATGTACATTTCCTCAAATGCCTCTCAGCCTTTAGAGATTCCTCTTCTGTGAATTCTCGATTTAGCTCTGTACCCAATTTATTGATGGGGTTATTTGATTTTTTTTTGGTGTTTAATTTCTTTAGTTTTTTTAATATAATTTGGATATTAGCCCTCTGTCAGATATTGGGTTGGTGAAGGTCCTTTCCCAGTCTGTAGGCTGTCGTTTTGTTCTAAGGACAGTGTCCTTTGCCTTACAGAAGCTTTTCAATTTTATAAGGTCCCATTTATTGATTGTTTGTTTTAGTGCCTGAGCTACTGGTGTTCTATTTAGGAAGTTGCTACCAGTGCCAATGAGTTCAAGGCTTTTCCCCACCTTCTCTTTTATTAATATTAGTGTGTCTGGATTTATGTTGAGGTCCTTGATCCACTTAGACTTAAGTTTTGTACAGGGTGATAAGTATGGATCTATTTGCATTCTTCTACATTTTGACATACAGTTAGACCAGCACCATTTATTGAAGATGCTTTCCTGTTTCCATTGTATGTTTTTGGCTTCTTTATCAAAAATTAAGTGACCATAGGTGTGTGGGTTTATTTCTGGGTCTTCAATTCTATTCCATTGGTCAAGTGGTCTGTTTCTATACCAGTACGATGCTGTTTTTATTACTATTGCCCTGTAGTACAGCTTGAAATCCGGCATGGTGATACCTCCAGATGTTCTGTTATTGTACATGATTAATTTAGCTATTCTGGGTCTTTTGTTATTCCATATGAAGTTGAGAATTGTTTTTTCCAGATCTGTAAAAAATTGAGTTGGTATTTGGATAGGAATCGCATTGAATCTGTATATTGCTTTTGGTAAGATTGCCATTTTTATTATGTTGATCCTACCTATCCATGAACAAGGGAGATCTTTCCATCTCCTGATATCTTCTTCAATTTCTTTCGACAGGGACTTGACGTTCTTATCATACAGGTCTTTCACTTGCTTGGTTAGAGTTACCCCCAGGTATTTTATATTATTTGTGGCTATTGTGAAGGGTGTTGATTCCCTTATTTCTTTCTCAGCCCATTAATCTTTTGTGTAAAGAAGGGCTACTGCTTTTTTTGAATTGATTTTGTATCCGGCCACCTTGCTGAAGGAGTTCATCAGCTGTAGAAGTTCTCTGGTGGAATTTTTGTGGTCACTGATGTATACTATCATATCATCTGCAAATAGGGATACTTTGACTTCTTCCTTTCCAATTTGTATCCCCTTGTTCTCTTTTAGTTGTCTTATTGCTCTAGCTAAAACTTCAAGTACTATGTTGAAGAGATATGGAGAGAGTGGGCATCCTTGCCTTGTCCCTGATTTTAGAGGAACTGCTTTAATTTTCTCTCCATTTAGTTTGATGTTGGCTATTGGCTTGCTGTAAATTGCCTTTATTACGTTTAAATATGGTCCTTGTATGCCTGATCTCTCTAAGACTTTTATCATGAAAGGGTGCTGTATTTTGTCAAAAGGAACCAATGAGATGATCATGTGGCTCTTTTCTTTCAGCTTGTTTATGTGGTGGATTACATTGATGGATTTTCTAATGTTGAACCACCCCTGCATCCCTGGGATGAAGACTACTTGATCATGGTGTATGATACTTTTGATGTGATCTTGGATCCGGTTTGCAAGTATTTTATTAAGTATCTTTGCATCCATGTTCATAAGGGAAATTGGTCTGAAATTTTCTTTCTCTGTTGGGTCTTTGTGAGGTTTAAGTATCAGGGTAACTGTGGCCTCATAGAATGTGTTTGGCAGTATTCCTTCTGTTTCTATGTTGTGGAAGAGTTTGAAGAATATTGGTGTTAGCTCTTCTTTGAATGTCTGGTAGAATTCTGTGCTGAAACCATCTGGGCCTGGGCTTTTTTGGTTGGAAGACTTCTAATGACTTCTTCTATTTCCTTAAGGGTCATAGGACTGTTTAATTTGTTTGCCTGTTCTTGATTTAACCTTGGTAGGTGGAATCTATCAAGAAAATCATTTTGTTGATTTGGGTATTTTCCCTCTGCCTTTTAGTTAGTTTAGCTAAGGGCTTGTCTATTTTGTTGATTTTCTCAAAGAATCAGCTCTTGGTTTTGTCGATTTTTTGTATTGTTCTTTTTGTTTCTAAGTTGTTGATTTCAGCCCTGAGTTTGATAATTTCCTCTCACCTGCTCCTCTTGGGAGTGTTTTTTTTTTGTTTTGTTTTTTGTTTTTTTTTTTTTTGTTCTAGCTCTTTCAGGTGTGCTTTTTGGTGGTTAGTATAGGAATTCTCAAGTTTCTTTTTGAAGACACTTAGTGCTATAAACTTTCCTCTTAGCACTGCTTTCAATGTGTCCCATAAGTTTGGGTATGTTGTGCCTTCATTTTCATTGAGTTCTAAGAAGACGTTAATTTCTTTTTTTTATTTCTTCCCTGACCCAGAGGTCATTGAGGAGAGAGTAGTTCAGTTTCCATGTTTTTGCAGGCACTCTGTTTTTTTTTTTTTTTTTGTTATTGTTGAAGCCTAGCTTTATTCCATGATGGTCTAATAAGTTACAAGGAGTGATTTCAATTTTCCTGTATCTGTTGAGGCTTGCTTTGTGACTGAGTATATGATCGATTTTGGAGAAGGTTCCGTGAGGTGCCGAGAATAAAGTGTATTCTTTTGTTTTGGGGTGAAATGTTCTGTAGATATCAATTAGGTCCATTTGATTCATGACATCTGTGAGGTTCATTATATCTCTGTTTTGTTTCTGAATTGTTGATCTGTCTAGTGGTGAGAGTGGTGTCTTGAAATCTCCCACTATTAATGTGTGAGGTTCAATGTGGGATTTGAGCTTCAGTAGTGTTTCTTTAATGAATGTGGGTGGTCTTACATTTGGGACATAGATGTTTAGTATTGCAATTTCACCTTGGTGGATTTTTCCTTTGATGAGTATATAGTGTCCTTCCCCATCTCTTTTGATTAATGTTGGTTGAAAGTCCAATTTGTTGCATAATAGAATTGCTACTCCAGCTTTTTTTCTTGGGTCCATTTGCTTGGTATATCTTTCTCCAGCCCTTTACTTGGAGATGTCTATCTTTTTTGCTGAGTTGTGTTTCTTGTAAGCAGCAGAATGTGGGATTCTGTTTTCACATCCATTCTGCTAACCTGTGCCTTTTTATTGGGGA
The DNA here is from genome assembly GCA_907164525.1 of Lophiomys imhausi. Taxonomy (NCBI): domain Eukaryota; kingdom Metazoa; phylum Chordata; class Mammalia; order Rodentia; family Muridae; genus Lophiomys; species Lophiomys imhausi. The sequence continues at coordinate 284,478 of CAJQZJ010000275.1, read as the reverse complement.
ATTGAGTCCATTGATGTTGACAGATATTAATGACCAGTGATTGTTACTTCCTGCCATCTTGATGTTGGTGGAAATAGTGTGTGAGTGAGTTTCTTTTCTTTTGGTTTTGATGCATGCATGCTATTTGATTCATGTGCTTTCTTCTGTGTAGCTAACCTCTTTGGGTTGAAGTTTTCCTTCCAACATCTTCTGTAGAGCTGGATTTGTGTATAGATATTGTTTGAATTTAGCTTTGTCATGGAATATCTTGTTTTCTCCATCTATTTTGATTGACAATTTTGCAGGGAATAGTAGTCTTGCCTGGCATTTGTGGTTTTTTAGGGTCTGCAAGACGTCTGTCCAGGCCCTTCTGGCTTTTAGAGTCTCTGAAGAAAAGTCAGGTGTGATTCTGATAGGTTTGCCATTATATGTTATTTGACCCTTTTCTCTAGCAGCTTTTAAAATTCTTTCTTTGTTCTGTACATTTAGTGTTTTGATTATTATGTGGCGGGAAGATTTTTCTTTTCTGGTCTAATCTATTTGGAGTTCTGTAAGCTTCTTGTACAGTTATAGGCATCTCTTTTTAGATTTGGGAAATTCTCTTCAATGATTTTGTTGAAGATATTTTCTGGTCCATGGAGGTGGGACTCTTGTCTTTCTTCTATTCCTATTATTCTGAGATTTCGTCTTTTCATTGTGTCCTTGATTTCCTGAAGGTTTGTGTCAGAACTTTTTTAGATTTGACATTTTCTTTGACAAATGTATAAATTTCTTCAATTTTATCCTCTGAGCCTGAAATTCTTTCTTCCATCTCTTGTATTCTGTTGGTGATGCTAGTCTGTAGTCCTATTCTTTTCTTAAGGTTTTCCAGTTCTATGGATGTCTCGGATTGGATTTTCTTCATTGCTTCAACTTCCCTTTTTAGATCTTCCATTCCTTTAAGCGCTTTATTCATTTCCATCACCTCCTTTGCAGTACTTTGTTGTTGCTCTCTGAGGTATTTTATTTCCTCCCTTAGGCTTTCTATTATTAATATAAGCATAGGATTAAGGTCATTTTCCTTTGCTTCGATTGTGTTTGGCTGTCCTGAGTTGTCTGTAGCATTATTGCTTGATCTGAAGACATCCTATTGTTTTTTTTTTTTTTTTACCATGTTCTTGCGCTGACCTTTTGTCATCGGATGGACCCAGGTGTTATCTGTTTGTTTCTTTTGTTACCTGACCTTGGTGCTCAGGAAAACTCCCTCCCCTGGTGGTTGGCTGATCCTGAGATCCTGGTGTTTACCTCCAGATGGCGGGCAGGTTCCTGTAATAGACTGACTGACTCTTGGAGAGGAGGGTGGCTGCTGTTCTCCTCAACTGCTTGTGACCCAATTGGACCAATATAGAGGGGATTGGAGTGGGGAGAGGGCTAGCCTCTGAGGACCTGGGAGCTGACAGTTCTCCTCAGAAAGGCAGGAAGAGCTGTGGTTGGGTCTGTGTTCTCCTCTCACTGACCCAGTCGTTCTGGCTCCCCAGGTAGGTTGACTATGCAGACAGGGAGCTCCACCCACAACAGATGCTGGCCTCAGTGTGCCTGTTGCTTACTGCCTCAGATGCTTGGGTGCTAGGGTGAGTGACCCACCCGCCCCAGTATTTGTGGAAAACACATGGTGGCAGGCTCTGTTTCCAGGCAATCTTGGCTCCTGATTGCTTTGCTGTGACTGGGTTAGGTCTCTGCCTCTCCGTTAGTTACAGTGCACACTGTGCCGCCATGTTGGAAACTCTGGAAAAAATACTCTCACTTACCTTTGCTCTTGTGGTGTGGCTGTTTTTCCCACTTGGGTGTACAGGTCCGAGTGCAAGCTGGATATTGGGCAGACAGGCGGGGCCACTGGTCTGTGGCTGGAGCAGTGGGCTGGATCCGCTCCTGGGCTAGATCTCTAACCAGAGCTCCTCTCCAGACCAGTGATGGAGATGGCTGATCTCAGGGTGGTGTTCCCGGGAACTGCGTGGGCTGTTTTACCTGGTGACCGGACTCAATGTTCGCCGTGGAATTCAGACACCATCTGTGTTTCACTGTAGGCTAGGGGACCTCACATTCACTCCACAGTGACTAATCTCATTCACCTACTACTCAGATGCACTGCTCTATGGTCAGCGCCATCTTGGATCCTCCACACATATTATGCTTTTATCCCCAAATGTTACAGTATTATACCAATGTTTCAAAATAAAATGTTACCACAATATCAATATCAGGAGCAAATGATCCCAAATTATCTCCTTGTTCAGATTTGTTCTTCTGGCATTATATGCTCCAAGCAATGCTTCCCCATCTTGGAATGCATCTCTGCCCATTTCCTCTTTAGTTGTAGGCTGGTGCGACCTTGACACAGCAGTCTCTCTGAGTACTTGAGATCCCATGATTGCTGCCTTTGCATTTTATATTCTATATTTTAAAAATTCAATCTCGATCTTCTTATACTCTGTATTTTAACACTACAATCCAGAAGGACTGGAACTTCGAAAGTAGCTCCCTCCTTTAAAGCTCCACTTAATCTTGTAGGGTAAAAATAGTTTTGAGGTGACCACTGAGAACTGTTGAGTCCTTTCACTGGATGTAAACAAGAAGACATTCTTTATCTTGTTCATAGATATTTTCCCATACTTAAACATACTTGAATCCAGTGCAAAAGTTCCTAGTGCTATTTGTTACTGTCTGTAGGAAGGGTTCAACTGTTTTGTACATTTATTTCTGCTGGAAGAAACTCTGGGGGTCTCTTTTCTTTGGAGACTATGATAGACAAGGCTCAGACTTTACTTCAGAAAAGTAGTACTTTTCTGGTGCTAGGCATGCTGTCAGCAAAATGGTCCCACACCCGAGTCTGATCTTCCTTGTGACATGTTTCTACTACTGAGAACTGTGTTGATGAGGTCCTCTTTCTCTTCAGATGATTACATGTGGTGATTGGATAGAGATGTGATGCATGACTATTTAGACTCAATGTAAAATCTGGGATAGGCTGTACTTATTCCTAAGATCTGTGTATATGAATGGAAGTTCCATATTACAAATCATCTTCTGACCAATTCTGCCTTTATCTTCCTTTCATGGGTATTGTTTCTCAGGAAACACTATGCTTCTCAAATTTTATCTGTCAGTCTTCTCTGGGGAATTCGAGCAGTGACAAGAAAGAGTAGTATGTTTTCATTGGTTTAATTCTGCTTAGACATACCAGCAGGACTAATGGAACAGTATTTAATATGGCATATGATTGTTGCAATATGTGATTGGTTGAATAGAAGCTGATAGAAACAATAGAAATAATGTTTAAGTAAAATCCTTAAGACTTTGGGATAAAGCATCTCTGCTTTGAATCCCACTTGAGGAAGTTGGAATCACTGTCAAGTTCCTTTTACTCAGTGGATTACAGCCTACTAAACTCTAGGCCAACAATCTCACTGACTTAGATATTGACAAGGTACAGGTAGGTATGTCCAGTGAGGCAAGGATACTGTGAAGGTACATAGATACATTACAGAGGAGGAAGAAAAATCAGACTTTCTCTTTAACTCCTCCTAACACACACACACACACACACACACACACACACACACACACACACATACACACACTCACCAACCTGAAGAATGCATGACTGGGAGTATATAGAACAATATACATAGTCTCACTGAAATTTGTAAACTGATAAGAAAGTCCCAATATTCTTATTCTAATGATTTTGGAGACACTTAGCTGGTAAAACTGAGAAGTAACATTTTACGTTGCATGGCTGAAGAAAAAAAAAAAACCTACAAGCACCATTGCCATTTCAAGTTCAAGAACCCAATGGGAACTCTGCATGTATGAATGTCATGAACTGAATGCTTGAATCAATTTTCAGGGTACAGTTTTTTTTTTTTTTTTTTTTTTTTTTTTTAGCAGTATCTTGAAATGTCTATTTACTAAGAATACATCTGGGAATTTTAAAAGAAAACTGAAGGTATATAATTTTCAGTCATGACATTAATTAGGATATTCTACAGCAATGGAGATTTCCTTTCCTTTTAAAATATTTATGTATGTATTTTTTAAACACAGGAGTGCTCTATCTGCAATGTACACCTACATGCCAAAATAGGGCATCTGATCCCTGTATAGATGGTTGTGAGCCACCATGTGGTTTCAAGGAATTGAACTTAGGATGCCTGGAAGAGTACCCGGCCAGTGTACCTAACTACTAAGCCTCTCACTAGCTCATGATGGACATTTTCAATGGTTATAATAGCAAGAATAGTTTGATTCCACATCCTAGGAAACAGCTATTTTTTCCTAGAAGCAGAAGCTTATACCATATACTACAATAATAGTACAATCACCAAAGAAGACAATGTGTTGTGCGTGTGTGTGTGTGTCTGTGTCTGTGTGTCTCTGTGTGTGTCTGTGTGTATGTGTGTGTACATGTGTGTGTGTGTGTGTTGTATGATGCCTGATTAAGTAAGCTTCCATGACACAGCCAGAAGTACACTGTGCTCTGCAGAAGGCCTGATATATTTAGATTTTCATTAAGATGAGCTGAAACATGAACTGCCTTCAGTTATTAAGGAACTGTAATTAACTACTTCCTTAGATTTCTACTTAATCAATGCTATTTCTCCCCATATTTGGTTAATTGAACTGTCACCCTCTACTATAGTGAGGAGTGTGTGAATGCTTTGAAACAGGAGCATTCCAATTTAAGGTAAGTTTTCTTCCAAATAAATTCTTTACTTTAGCTATAATTATTCTTTCTTTTCTGTATGAATTATGCCTTCAATTAGTATCCATACCTAAAAAATATTTAAAATCAAGACAAAAAGGCTCTGAAGTAACCAGGTATTTCTTCATAAGTGGAATATTATGCAGAGATGCAAACTTAATTTTTTTTGTTTTAGCAAACAGTAGATAACCTTGAGAAACTTCTTTCTAACTTTATTCTTTGTCAAATGGAGTTATTATTGATTTTTTTCTCTTATAGTACTGTTAAAAATCACATGTGTTTCTTGAATAACAAGAGATACAGAGTAGACCTCTAGGATTTGGTGTTCTCTTCTATTTTAATTAATTGTATCACTTCAATGCCACATCTTACAAATTGTTGACAAATATCAAAAATATTACATAATTTAATGCATGTGAAATGGTATCATGACTCTTGTTGGGTGGTGGTATGTTTGTGTTTGGAAAGTGAATGAACATGGGGAATTGGCAGTGTGTTTCTCAGCCTGTCCTTCAGAAGGACTACACTGATATAACTTCTAGCATTTCTTTGAACTTCCTGTGCCAGGACTCTGTCCCTGTGAGCTTCTTATTATGATAAGTGCTTTGGTTTATATGTCTTTCTAACCCATGGTAATGAGATAAATATGCCTTTATTTTGAGTACTATAACCAACCAGGAAAATAAGGGCTTATGTGTATCATCCTTCCTTCAACAGATTTCCAGAGAGTCTTCTAATATACAAGGTTTGGCTAGCTTTTGGAGAAACATTTGGAAAGACATAGTTTTCAATCCTGAATAATCACAAACCATCATAAAAGACTGACACTCAACACATATTTATATTAAAAAAATAGCCATTGGAATCAGCCATTTCCTCATTAAATTTACATTTTATACTTTTTACTTGTTGGAGTGGAGATAAATAGTAGATTCCAAACTCATTTTATAATATTTAAAATAGAAAAAGTATCTACCACATATCATAGGCCATATGGTGGGGGGATCTCATGATCTAATGCAGATGAAATGTTTAGCCATGCTCCTACCTCTTAAATGTACAGTAAATATTAAGAGCAACATTGTAACAAATAACCACCACTGTTATTAAGTTGAGAGCATATCAAGCAAAGAGTATGAAGATGAATGTTTGCACAAAAAACTAAGACTAGAGATATAGACAAAGGTAGATTATCAAGGACTTCATGCAGCCTCATGGGCAGTGAAGGATTATTACAGAGTTTTACAACATGGAGGTTTAAACAGAAGCAAAAAAAAAAAAGTATCCTTTCACTTTTAAAAAATCACTTGCCCCTGGAACAGACTTCTAAGTAACTGCAAGCCCAGGATTGGTCAGTTCTCATATTTCCCCTCCCTTTTGTGTCATGAAAAATTAAAATGAGGACACTTCAGTTAACAGAGTGTCTGTTAAATTAATGAACCCATTTGCCTTCAACACCTGGTAATTATATCTTTCAATTAAACTAACTCTCTAGCTGTCTATGATCTAATAAATTAACTCAGTACCTTATATCTTTCTAGGCAGCCAAAGCTTTGCAGGCCTCAAACTCAAGAGACTAGAAATAAAGAGTGAAGTCAGGTAAGAGAAATGAAAATGCATTTTCACTTCCCGTTTTTTTTTTTTTTTTTGTTATTCATAGAAAACCTTTAGACTCTTTTCTTTCATCTTGGCCACTAGAGATAAAACTGTTTGTTTTTCTGTCATATAGTTATGACACTTATGTTTGGGACATATTGAAATATTTCATTCAAAAAAGAAAACTTAACTCAATCAGTATAGTCTGGTGTCAAGTATTGTTCATATAATCCATTCATTCATTCATTCATTCATTCATTCATTGAGCTTTTGAGATCCAGGAATGCTAGGAATAGGCAAGTTGGTATTCTTTTTTAAAATTTTTTATTTTTTTTGGTATTCTTTTTTTCTTTTTTTATAATTTATTTTTTATTTCTTCAAGTTACATCTCAATCACAATCCCCTCCCTACTCCCCCATCCTGTCCCACCCTTCCACCCTCTTCCCCTTCAACCCCCAATCCTCTCACCCCCTTTTTTTCTTTTTAGTTTAAGGTATATCTTTTCCCCCCCAACAGCTCCCCCTTTCAGCCCAATACATGGTTCTTTCTCTTATAACAATAAATACAATACAAAACAACAGAAATAAATAGGCCACAATTATGAGAGTTATATGGCTTAGCATACATTCCCAATGTCCAGTCCATATGTATTTGACCCCTGACTTTAACACTCTACTATCTAACCATCTCCATGAGTTTAAAGTTCTATATCTAACTCAGCTTTCATACTAACTTGCCTCACAATTTTAAAAACATCTTCTTAGATCCAGAACACCCTCTTGATTCCTAAACAACTCAAAATTTAACTATGAGACTCTAGCTATCTATTCTTCAACTACCTCAGAGACCTGAACGGGATAAATATGTATGATTATATAGGAAGTGCAGGGCCTGCAGCTTCCAAAACTAAGAAATGACATACCAGTGGCTGCCTGGACAGTTCCCATTTTCGCTCCATACATTACAGCGTCAATCTTCATGTAAGAATAGCAACTTGAGTTTTGAGAAGGATGTTAAGAACATGTATTAGGGGACAGTGAGTATTTATATATGCATCATATAAACCCAAATCAGAATGAATCAAATACTTAACTGTAATACCCAAGTTACAAATCTATTGGAAGAAATAGAGAAAATCATCCATACTTTTTTTTAATAATAAGACCCATAAAGACCAGGAAACAAAAAGATGTACTCATGAGTTTTTCACACAATAACAAAGACTCTACTGAGAATTGAATAGGAAATCATTCATGTTCCATTTTGATAATGAATTTATCACCTTGTCTGCATCATAAGACTAGAGGTATCTGAGTTTAAAGGTAACAAACTAATGTGGTGGAGGAAATTTTAAGGGAAATCAAAATTCTGATGTGGTAAAGTTATTGCTAGCTTCTTTCAGTTATGAATGTATTGAAAACTAGGAGCAAAAGAAAGAGAGAAAATAGAGAAAGGGAGTACAAAAAAGGAATATTTTTAAAACATTTAGTTTGATCAAAACAAAAGCTCATATAAAGTTAGAGCTAAGAAACGAATGGTTTCTGAAGAGATTGCCACCATTGTAAGAAAGTCAAGCAACTAGCACTGGGCAGTAGTGAAAGATTAATTGAGAGCAACTCAGTGGTTGCCCAAATCCTACTGATGGCAGACAAGATCGAGAGTAGGAAAAGTAAACTGATGCAATGATCTGTTATGTATTCTAAATGTTAATTAGTCTGCTCCCAGAGTCCTGTTTGCTGTGCCAGGTCCTACGTACTGTTGTATCTGATTGGTTGAATATATGCTGAAGCCTATGATTAGGCAGAGAGAGAGGTAGGTAGGGAAAGGTCTAGTGTGTTCTTGAGGAGCAGACAGATCAGGGAAAGAAGCACCAGGGAGGAAAGGAGGAGACAAGCTGTGAGTTAGATAGAAGCATCACATCCCCACATGACCTAGAACATGTAGGGTGGAGAATAACAACCAGGAGATATATGTGTATATTGGGGTTTTATTTGGGGAATATAATTAAGAGCTGTCTTAGATGGGCTAAGATTACACAATCCAAGTTAAAGCTTGTTAGAATCCATTAGTGTCTCTCAATGTGATCATTTAAAATGGATGGTTAAGGATTAGCACCACTGACCAATTAATCATAATATAAATACTGATAATAATTTAAATAATTATTTCTACATATGACACCAAATCAAAGCAATTAGAACCCATGCTTACATCCTGAGAAGACCTGGGAAAAAGGCAATTTCCTAGTCAAAGACTAGGGATCCAAAGCCAAATGCATTTCAAAGGTGTTGCTTCCTTAACAAAAGCTATTGCCTTGCAACAAAGACAGAACAAAGGCACTCCCAATGTGGTAAAACTTGTCAGCCTTCTAGATAGAGCTTGGGAGAAATATTAACTTTAGAGATTAAAAGTGGAGGAAGTCACTATGTCTCAATACATTTGTATTACATGTGAGTGTGTTTCTCTCAATATACAAATGATTTTTACACTGACAACTGTGGTTCTGTTTTTTTTTTTTTTGAGAAAGATTGGACTAGGACAGGCTTAGAGAAGGAGGGAACTTACAGATGGAATGCTAAGTTACTGGCAATGACAATGGGAAAGAAAAAAAGCCCTTCACTATACTTAAGACAAAATTGATGGCAGCTGGAGCTCAGAGTTCCCTGGCTACTAGGTGTTTTTCAGCAATTTCTGGTATTGGCCCCCAAATCCAATGCAGCCTCAATTATATTCCAAGGAATGATAAGCAGAGCTTTAGTTGCAACATGACAATGATGTACCTAGACCAAGGCTTTTGAAATATTCTTGTTTCCTTGCTTGATTTTTGTTTATATGTCATTGATTTTTCCCTATATTGGGAGGTAGAAAGGACATTTTTATAGTTTGGCATTGCTGAAACATGGGAGAATTTTAAGGATTTTGGACATATTTAGAATGTCACTTCAGTTAAAAATTGTTCTCTGAGTTACAAAGTTGCTATTATCTGAGATTTGATTGAAATATTTGAGGAGGGTGGTAATAGCACTTGCCCTTAATCCCAGCATACTGAAGCCAGGCATGGTGGTGCTCAGCAGAGGCAGAAGGATCCCTGTGAGTAAAAAGCCAACCTGTGTAGCAAGATGGCTTTTATTTATTTTTGTTACTTACTTATTTATATACTCTAATTTACTGTACTTAATACCTCTACCTCCCTTTCACACCTTGTTCCTCCAACCCCCACAAGTACTATGCAGGAGAGAAGGAAGGTTAGAGGGAGAAGGGACATAGGTCTCTTTGAGCTACTTCCTACTGATTAGGGTCATTAGGTTCTTTGGGGGTAATACCAGTCTCAGTAGAAGTCCAGCAAACCAGGAGACAGCAGCAGGAAGAACCAGTAGCAGTTTGGGGGAGCACCAGCAACTTGGAGAGCAGCAACTTTTTTCTTCTTTGTAGCCCTTTCTCCTACTTCTTTGTAGAGCCCTTTCTCTTCTTTGTAGTCTTCTATTTCTTCTTTATAGTGCCTTATCTCCTACTTCTTTTTAGAGCCCCATTCTTTCTTCTTTGTAGCCCCTTTTCTCCTACTTTTTTGTTGAGCCCCTTTCTCCTCAGGACTCTGGCTTTTTATCCCTTTCTCAAGTTCTCTGAGTTAAACTTGCTCAGCTGGTTAAGCCAAATTTCTGGTAGCTCACAGGGCAGTTAATACTGTACACCTTGTTTTAAGCAGCCTCACACCTGGGATTAAACAAAAACATTCTCATAATTGGTTATTTTAATACTCATACCACAAACTTGCTCTACAAAGTGAGTCCAGAACAGACAGGGATACACAGAAAGACCCTTCTTGGAAAACGAAAACAAAAACAAAATAAAGCAAAACAAATCCCAGCACACTGGAGGCAGAGACAGTCAGATCTCTTTGAATTCTAGACTGTTGAGCCATATCTTAACAACAGGGAGTCCTGCTCTGACTTCATTGTATGGACCAGTCTCGTCTAGAATTCAAAATGACACATTTTTTCCTCAAAAGTACTATGTAATTTTTTTGCTTAGTAACAAATAATGATGTCTTTATTGATACACATTAATGTGTAATAGATACACATTAATCTTAAATTTATATAAAGAGAAAGGTGTGACAACCCAGTCTGTTTAGGTGTGGAATTCCCATGGGAGAACTGGTGCCAAGAGGTATTTTGCTATAAAAGAGACATATTCTGTTAGTCAATATAAGGACCCAGAGTTAGGCTGCAGGACGAACATGCAAGCTGCATGCTTCCTACTGCCAACAGTAAATAAAAGCTAACACAAAGTAGCATGTCATGCTACTCTAAACCAATCTCCTCAGAAATGGGGCTCCCAGGGGAGAATTATAACTCAGACTAGTACAAAATGGTTTAATTAATATTATTGTTTAATAAGGGTAATTCAAATAATTAAATTCACAAATTGCTCCCAAAACATGGGAGACAAGGAAACAATAGGTTCCTTGTGAGATCAAGGCCAATCCAATATACAGAGCAAATAAATATAGTCCAAGATATAATGAGAAACCCTGTCTCAATAGAGATAGTTATATCCACATGTAAATTAAATCTCCAAGGAAAGGAGGAAAGGAAAGAAACAATATAAATGCATGACTTTGATCCCATAAGTTGGGAAACAAAGACAGAGACAGATAGGTTCCTTTTGAATTTGAGGCCAACCTAATCAACAAACATCTAGAACTACACAGAATGAACCTGTTTCAATCAATTCATAGATTCATGTCAAATGTACAGGAGAATACTTAAACTCCATACAGTCTAATGCTGAATATTCAACTTAAAAAATGATTATATGTTCAGGGACTTTTTTCTTTTTCTTTTCTGTATCCTTCTTTCTCTCCTATGTAGGAGTGAACAGACGAGAAAAAAATGGGACATAGACATAATATAGGAAAGATCAAGAAAAAAGGACAGATTATTGAATATGCCCTTATAGCTTTGTATATTGATACAAAATTAATATTATATTTGGCTAAATTGGTATTGATCTTTGTATATTAATGCCAAATTAAGATTGTATTGGGCTACGTCAGTATTGATCATTGTATATTGATACAAAATTAAAATTATATTTGGCCACAATAGTACTGACCCTTGAATATTGATGCAAAATTAAGATTGTATTGGGCTACATAGGTATTGATCTTTTTATATTGATACAGAATTAAGATTATATTTGGCCACATTGGTATTGATCTTTGTATATTGATACAAAAATAAGGGTAATGCTTTTAAATGTATTGTACCTAGTAATCCTTAAAAAAAATGTGAAGTTTTGGCCTTTTGCTACCAACTGTCATAAATTGTTTAGGATAATTAAGAAATGCAAACTAATAGTCATTCAAAGCATGTCATTTTGTTAGGTACTATGTCAGTCTATCATAGTTTTTTTCTAAGCTAATCAGAAATCAAGTTGCTAAGAGACAAGCAACGTTTGCTTATCTAAATATAAGAGATAGATAAGGGGTCTTCAAAAACCTCAAGAGGTCTGCAGAATATAGCATTCAAAGATGTTTTCTTAACTGAAGATTTTTTGATATCGAGACATGTCAGCTCCTTACAGCACCCCCTATTCTACTCCAAGCAGAAGGTGAACATTGAAGACTCTCCAGTGGGAGATGGTTGAATTAGTGGCAAACCTATCTCTTGGCAATAAAAACCCCTTGCTTCAACTGTAGACAGAATGCTGTCCAAAAAGGATAAAACTTGGAAGCAGGTAAGTCAACAGCCTAGCTCTGCCAAGACAGGGTAGGCAAGTCCTTCATAATTCCTGCTTTACAATCAATGTCTGTCAGAGAAATGGAGCCAAATGGCTGAAGATTGATGCTGTAATATATGGAGAGAAAATGGTAACTGTCCAGGCAGCCACTGGTATGTCATTTCTTAGTTTTGGAAGCTGTGGGCATGTTTATCCCTTTCAGTTCTCTGAGGTGGTTGAAGAATAGATAGCTGGAGTCTCATATTTAAATTTTGAGTTGTTTAGGAATCAAGAGGGTGTTCTGGATCTAAGAAGATGTTTTTAAAAATTGTGAGGCAAGTTAGTATGAAAGCTGAGTTAGATATAGAACTTTAAACTCATGGAGATGGCTAGATAGTAGAATGTTAAAGTCAGGTGCCAAATACATATGGACTGGACATTGGGAGTGTATGCTAAGCCATATAACTCTCATAATTGTGGCCTATTTATTTCTGTTGTTTTGTATTGTATTTATTGTTATAAGAGAAAGAACCATTTGTTGGACTGAAAGGGGGAGCTGTTGTGGGGGGAAAGGTATACCTTAAACTAAAAAAAAAGTGAAGAGGATGGGAGTATGAGGGGGACTGGAGGGGGGTAGGGAGGGGATTTCAATTGAGATGTAACTTGAAGAAATAAAAAAGAAACATAAAAATGATTATATGTAGCCATATATATATATATATAATTATATTAAGATGGTAATAATGATGGTTTTATTCATCTCCTTTATGGGAAATCCAAATATAGCAGATCTATGGACTGATAATTTTATTAAACTAATAGCTATAATGGAGAACAAAGGCTGTGTCATTTTGAAAAAGAAAAGAAATACTTAGTCTTTCCTCCAGTCTGATAGAAATTAGATTTATTGTATAAAGAAGGGCTATGATTTTTTTGAATTAAGTTTGTACCCAGCCAACTTGCTGAAGGTGTTTATCAGCTATAAGAGTTCTCTGGTGGAATTTTTGGGGTCACTTATGTTTACTATCATATCGTCTGCAAATAGGGATAATTTGACCTCTTTGTTTCCAATATGTATCCCCTTGATATCCTCTAGCACTCTTATTGCTCTAGCAAGAACTTCAAGTACTATTAAGAGATATGGTGAAAGTAGACATCCTTGTCTTGTCCCTGAGTGTAGAGGAAATGCTTCAAGTTTCTCTCCATTTAATTTGATGTTGTCTCCTGGCTTGCTGTATATCACCTTTATTATTTCTAGGTATGGTCGTTGTATGCCCGTTCTCTCCAGGATTTTTAGCATGAAGGGGTGTTGGATTTTGTCAAATGCTTTTCCAAAAAAAAAAAAAAAAAGAAGAAGAAAGAAAGAAGTCAGAAGAAATTAGATTTGACTAGAAAGGCTTCCTCAGAGCTTGGCCACAAACAAAAGAACAAACAGATAAGTTATATTTGCTGATTCCTCTATATGGGAACAGCTCAGACTGGCTAAGACATCAACATATATACATAGTCAATAAAAATCTTGTTGGCTACATAGTGTCTACATGACTTATTATTACATGTCATCTTCTTATATGGCATGAATGGATACTTAAAATGTCTTTCTTCTGCTCAAACAAAGAGCAGAAAATCTACTTTAATTGATCTGTTCATCCTGCACATCCCAGACATTTTTGTAACTACAAAACTGTATGTTACTTGTGAGAAATTATATGTTTTCAGAACAAAAGTACCAGACACCAATAAAATAGAGGTACCCTCAACAAGCTTCATTCTTCAGGATGCTGAGATATTGAGACATATTTATTCGAGCATCTGGCTTTATCCAACCCAAGATGACCTCAATTCATGCATCCTCAGCTCCTGTTCAATCATAACCTGCTTCCAGGACAACTTCACTTTTCCAAACAGGACTTTTTGGGGGCCTCCATTTTAACCATTTGAGAAACAGAACAATAAATGTTACTATTAAATTTCTTAACCTTTTGTTTTTTCATATTTATTTGTGTCCCTATTGGTTTTCTTTGCCCAAAATCGGCAGAAAACAAATATTCAGAGGAAATATGTTCCATGCCCAAAAAAAGGACATGGGTTATGTTTGTACAATGGTTAATGTATTTATGTTATTATAAAGGGAATGATTATATGTTATTGATGGTCTTATTTAAAAAATGAGTTAAGAACTAAAACTCAAGTTAAAAAGGGGGGATTATGGGAATATAATATAGGAATGATAAGATATAAAGGTAGATTATTAAATCTGATTTCAATGTAAAGTTATTGTTATTCTCAAATTAGGCTTATCTTTTGATACATTGCTATATAATTTTGTATATTGATACAAAATACAGTTAATTTTTGATTCATTGGTATAGAATTTTATATTTTGACCCACATATGTATATTTCCAGACTTTATAAGGTATAAAGTATTGTACCTACACAACTCACTTAAAAATACAGGTTTACTTCCAATCCTTTCATGTGTTTCTATTACAATCTATTTAGGTCTGGGTACAGGATGATGGCTGACCAGTCAAGCTCCTGGTCATGTCAAATACTAGTCTTAATTTATCATAAAAAATGTGCTTACTAGTTTAAACAGGGAGTAAATGGCTAAAAATACAGTTTGCCTGTTCAGACATAACATATGTAGATAGAAAGGTAGACAGATAGATAATAGATAGATGATAGACTTATAAATAAGTCAATAGACATCTTCAAAACCCTCAGAGGTGTCCAGAAAATGGCATTTAAGGGTGTTTTTGTTATTTTAAAAATTCTTTGACTTGTAATAGTGAGCTCCTGACAGCTCTCATTTGACTTGGAAGAAGACAATGAGCATCAAAAATCTCCCTCAGGAGATAATTCCTGCTGTGCAGAATTGCCCAGATTTCTCAACAGACTATATACTAGTTCATAGATGGATGAGAGTTTAAATGTAGGTAAGTTGATGGCCTGATTCTGCAGAGACAGAATGGGAAAAATCCTTCTTATTTCCTGTTGTACAGTTAAGTCTGTGAGATTTGCTTGGCCAGAAGGCTAAAGAGATGCTCCAATATTATAGAGATATTTGGGACTGTCCAGGTAGCAAACTGTCATTTTTCCAATCTGGAAGATGATTGCCTGAACTTCTTATTCACTCAAATAACAACTTTATTCCCTATTACGTCTTTTGTGGGATGGAAGACATATAGATATAAATCTTCAATGGAGCTTAAGTTGTTTAGGATTTAAAAAGATATTTTTTGAATCTAAATAAATCTTTAGGTTTATAAACATAGGATATGAGAAAAACTATTTAGTTTAAGAAGCTCAAACACACCAAGATAGATAAATGATTTTTTTTTCTATTCAAAGTTGCCTGATACAAATAGGCTAAACATTATGTTATATATGTAACTTTTATATATGGTTCTCCTGCTTGTTTTTTATTGGTCCTTACTGTATATAATTTTAATAACCATTTTATTAGACAAAAGAGGGAATTGATGTAGTGATTTTTTATGTATTCTAGATGCTAATTAATCTGCTCCGAGAGGACTGTTTCCTTTCAAGACCACAAGTAAAATTGTCTCTTATTGGTTGAACAAATGTTGGTTGAGACCTGGGATTCATCAGAGATAGAGGTAGGTGGGGCAAAGTTTGGCAGGATCTCTAGGCACAGAAAGGGTCATGGGGAGAAGAAGCTAGAGAGAAGGAAGCAGAAAACACACCATGCGTTAGATGGAGGAACATCATTCCATGTTGCCTGGAACATCAGCATAGTGTGGAGTAAAACAGCCCAGGAGTAGTATGTATATTATATGGGGTTTTATTTTGGGATAGAATTATAAGATAGCTTAGTTGGGCCAGAATTGCTCAATCCAGGCTAAGGCTTGTTAAAATCTATCAGTTGTCTGTGTGATTATTTATAATGGTGGGTTAAGGACTAATACTGCTGACCAATTAACTATAATATAAGTACTGGAACATTTTTAATTATTTGTCTTTACAGGAAACTCATTTGTAATAATTTTACTTGAAAAAAAAAAAAGAAAAAAAGACTGCCTAATGCCTTTCTTCCTGCCCAGAGCCAGTTAAAACAATTGTTTGCTCAGGAATTATTTCACTTTGCCCAGCCAT
Organism: Lophiomys imhausi; assembly: GCA_907164525.1. NCBI lineage: Eukaryota > Metazoa > Chordata > Mammalia > Rodentia > Muridae > Lophiomys > Lophiomys imhausi. Next base: position 268,320 of record CAJQZJ010000275.1, on the reverse strand, counting down.
CTAGGTACTCAGAGTCTAATGTAGCTATGACCCACGGTGTTCAAGTTATTGTTAAAAAGTGATAGCGAACTTTCCTTTCACATATATGATGCTTGTTTAGCAGGTATGTACAATGCAAGAGTTAAGAAGTCATAGATACTTTCACCTAGACTTTAAAGAAAAGCCTGTGAGGTCAGGTATTGTGAGATACATTCAATATTCTTGCAGGAAGTCCCTAATATGGAAATAGATAAAGTTATGAGAATGGTGTCTAAATTTTAGTAGAGACTACAGAATGTTAAATGTACAAGAATATGGAATGTCAGCTGGGAAGGAATGTGGACAATATATAATATTAGAAGATATGTACAGACAATGTATCAAAAACTTGATTTTATCAATTCATCAGTTTTGAGGATGAGATGATAAAAAGGTCTCTAAGAGAAAATGTATTGAAATAATCAGGTGTTTTTAATATTTCCCATAGCAATGTGAACTGGGTAAGGCTCCGTAGTGCTAAAGTTAAGGAAGTGGCATTTCTATCCTCCTATATTGTATAAGTTGTTCTTATATCTGGCCTATCTTCTTGTCATATCTTTCTAATAACTCATGGACTTGCACAGATAAATTTGAAGGTGAGGATGCAGACCCAAAAGTCATTCTCTGCACCTAGAACCTCTGTGATGGTTTTATTTATTTTTTAATTCATTAGTGCTTTCTGAACCCTAGTTTCCCGATCTGGTTTCCATTATAGGAAAAATTACACAAGCCCAAGTTTTTGACGTCTTGCATTCATTGCCAAGGTAGGAAGGGAACTCAACAAGTAATTTTTATTGGACAATCTCTGATTGAAGATTTAACTGAAGAAGAATGTAGAGCCAGATCCAGGAAACTGAACTACCTTACTAAATCAAATGTGGCAGAAAGGCATGGAGAATGATATAGGTAAATTAAACTAAATTACATATCTACAATCTTCCTTAAAATCAATGGCTCTGAAGTCAGACATGCCTGAGTTCAAATCTCAGTTCTCTCACTTCATAATAGTAAGGTGATAGATGGCTTACTTACTTTCTCATGAAGACATAATATAAAACAACAGACATGGAGTAGTTGGTACAATAGTACAGTAACAGGCTTTTTTTCAATGTAGATTGACCCTTAGACTTTACCCTTTATTTCAGAATCCATCTTCACTTACACACACAAATCAAGTTTTAACTGCAAGTAACAATCTTGGTTTAATTATAGCATTTTATGAAATTTTTATGGCTTTAATCGTGGAAAAATTATTTACATATATTTGTCCAGATTAAGTGACACACTAAATATGTCATGGGTACTCATTGCTGGTGGTTGTGACCATGTTCATATGATGCATAGCAACTGTTATCATTCTCATTTTAAAATGTATTTATTTAGTGTCTGCATACACCTGCCAATTGCACATTTGGAGATCAAAGGACAACTTTAGGGAAGTGGTTCTGTCTCCTCCCACCATAAGGAATATGGGATCAAACTTAGATCTTCAGGTTTAATGGAACACAACTTTATTTCTGGAGCCATCTTGCTGGTCCCATCTTTATTTTTAAAACCAATGTCACTGGTGATGTGAAGTGGCAAGAGTGCACTATTAAAGATTATAAATTTTAAGGTCTAGCAATGGTAGTGTAAATTATATCATTGGATATTATACAAAACAAAGATTTTGTAATAGCCTAATAGTGTTATCTTTCTATCCCTTTTTTCAGTTGGATGCTTAATATCCTTCATTATAAATTAGTAAAGAATGTGAAAAAGACATCAATAAAGTTATTTGAGATGCAACCTGTATGTATTCCTATAAAACAGATGGCTTCATGAAAAGATTAATTTCTTTGTCTTTCTGTAAGAGAGTCAACCCCCGCCTTCATTCTAAGCTCATGACATATAATACTTACTTTACAGGGCACGTGTTATGTGTAACCACAGGTTTCAGAAACAGATGGCATGTGTTCAACTGTACATGTCTGAATTAGCTCTGGGAATAACTTCTGCTCAGAGTATAAAAGAACTTCGGAGATGCAAAGAATTAAAATGGGCAAAGGTCCTAGGCCAAATGGGACTCACACCTCTTTAGCTACTGTGTGTGTGTGTGTGTGTGTGTGTGTGTGTGTGTGTGTGTGTG
>CAJQZJ010000275.1:215733-257506 GCA_907164525.1 Lophiomys imhausi | reverse complement strand
TTAAGACCATATCTTTGAATGCCATATTCTGCAGATCTCTTGGGGTTTTTGAAGATGCCCTATCTATCTCTTGTATTTAGATAAGCAAATGTTGCTTGTCTCTTAACAACTTGATTACTGAGTAGCTTAGAGAATATCTGTGATAGACTGTCATAGTAGCTAACAAGGTGACATGCATGCATGACTAGGAGTTTGTTTTTCTTAACTATCCTAAACAGTTTAAGACGGTTGGTATCAAGGGGCCAGAGCTTCACATTTCATTTTTAAGTATCTCTAGGTACGATACCATTAGGAAGCGTTACCCTTAATTTTGTATCAATATACAAAGGTCTATTCAAATGTGGCTAAATATACTCTTAATTTTATATCAATATACAAAGATCAATACCTATGTGGCCTAATACAATCTTAATATTGCGTCCATATACAAGGGTCAATACCTTTGTGGCCAAATATAATCTTAATTTTGTATCAATATACAAATATCAATACCGACGTAGACCAATACAATCTTATTTTTGCACAATAAACAATGGTCAATACCACTTTAGCCAAATATACTACTAATTTTGTATCAATATACAAGGTATAAGGGCATATTCAATAATCTGACCCTTCTTCTTGGTCCTTCCTGTGCTATGTCTATGTCTCAATTTTTCTCAAGTCCATAACTTGAAGAAAAAAAAATAAAGTACTTATATATATAAAAAAAAGAAATGATACATTTATCCCATTCAAGAATTTGAAAATCTCCAAACACCTTCCTCATAGCAAAACAATCTTTGCTCTGTACATCTAGACATATGAATTATTTAAGGATCCTTTTTCATCTTACAATTATAGTTGCTTGCTACAGTGATTGTTGCACGAAAGGAACTCAAAAAATACTTGGGGTTAGGTGGAGAATATTTTTGATGTACAGGTTAAAGCTGTCGTTAGAGATGATTATGTTGTAAATGTGTTCTCCATGCAAAGAAGTCATGAGCATAAGATGTGGCCCTGGGCTACTAGGATACAGTGGCTGATACTGTAGTAAGGGCTCATAGGAAAACAAGAAAGTACATGCACAGTATTACTACATACACAAAATGAGGGTATTTCTCATCTCAGGGTTCTTAAGTAATGAGCAATCTCTCCAGCCCCATAAAAGGGAATGCTTATTCTTGCCAACTTATGTATAAGAATACTGATGTAGGATAACGGTATGGTATTTTGAACCCACTGAGTTCATCTTCCTACTGTTTATTGTGTTGTGTACTCTCCCCAGGTACATGCTACCTTCTCTGGATGGCAACAGCTGGCATACCTGCCCAATGGTAAATGAAAGGAAGCAGAACAGGGTTTCTTGTGGATATCTTTCATGGGATATTTCTTACATTCATCCTAATGTCAAGTTGTTTGACCTATGGTCAAGAGACCCTCACATAGGAAAACTGATTGTATTGGCCAGCTTCTTTGTAGTTTTTGTCTGACTTATGGCATTTTTTTTTTTTGGAGGGGGCAGCAATCTGGCGCTGGGTAGAATGCTAAACTTCTGTCTGGTCTGTGCTAACTATTTAATTTTCTACTGGAAAGTGAAATTTCCACCATAATAGATAGAAAAATCAAAGATTTTATGTACAGGTCATCAGCAGTGAGGGGCAATGAGTTAGAAGAGTTAACCTCTGCTTGCTGTGGTCATGTGGAGGGGAAATGTTGAGAGATTATGGACAAACAGGGAGAAAGATAAGAAAGGAGAAGGACCTGGAGTCCACTAGCAGTGTATATGCAGTAATAGATATGGCTTACTTTAATTTCAAAGGCAAGTGACAGAATTTAGTTCATGGCCAAAAATAAAACTTTCTATCAGGTGAGATTAGTGCCTTTAACTTCTTATTTTCGACCACTGCTTTGGTTACCTTGGATTAATTCCCTTCTAATGGATCTTAGTGACCTTTGCTGTATCTTACAATTATATGTCTATCTCCATACTATCTGGGTACATGACTTTCCTCCTCTACTCTCTCTTGAGGTACTTCTTTTTGTCCCCTTGCTTTTCTGATCTTTCTTTGATTTAGGAAATATCAGATATTAACAAGATAAAGGCGATAAAGTCAAACACAGACATAAACTTGGTAACTTGTTTTAGATTCTGAACTGTTGAGACACAAAGCTTCACTTTAAAGTGAGAACAGTTTTCCTATATTCATTTAATTGTGAATAAAAATTTCCTTTTAAACATCAAAACCTATCTATCACAAAGAGTAAAAAGAGGCTGGTCTCAGAGTGAGGAGAAGTTGGTGACCATGTTCTCAGGACAGATGATGGATGATAATGTATTTATTCTTGTAATCATCTCCTCAATATAAAGTTCATCATCCTAGGAGGTATGCTTAATCTTACAGCATAAACATAGCACATCATGTAGACCCTTGGAAGAAGAACACAATAATTTGTACACAGAGAAACAAGTCCTGAATCAGGTGACTAGAACTCTTTCTTTATATATCTTTTCCCCCCAAAATCTCCCCCTTTATTCCAATAAAAGGCTCTGTTTCTTATAATAATAAACACAATACAAAACAATAAGAACAATTATAAAAACTATAAGGTATGACATACATTCCCAATGTCTGGTTCATATCTATTTGGCAACTAATAATAATATTCTATTATCTATCTCAATGAGTTTAAAGTTCTAAACCTAACTCAGTCTCCACCTTAACTTGTATTACTAACTTAAAAACATCTTCAACTTGCATTACCAACTTTAAAACATCTTTTTAGACATAAAACATCCTTTTAATTACTAAACAACTTAAAACTTAACTGTGAGACTATAACTATCCAGTCTTCAACCACATCAGAGACCTGAGAAGGATAAATATATCTGAATAAATAGAAAGTGCAGAGCAATCAGCTCCCAAAACTAAGAAATGACAGACAACTTGATTCCTGGAAAATTCCCATTTTCTTCCTATAGCATTGTAACAACTGTCTTCTGCCTTTTGGTCCAGTGTCTCTGATAGACATTAATTGTAAAGCAGGTATTATGAAGGGCTTTCCCATCCTGTCTTGGCAGAGCTAGGCTGTCAACTTACCTGGTTCCAAGTTTTATCTGATATAGGAATGATAAATAAAAGGGGAAAGATTATTGAATCTACTCTTCTATCTTTGTATACTGATACAAAATAAAGGTTATATTGGGCTACGCTGGTATAGATCTTAGTATATTGAATCAAAATTAAGGGTAACTCTGTTTAAGGTATTGTACTTATGTAATTCTTAAAAATACAATGTGAAGTGCTAGGCCTTTTGATAGTGACTAGAACTCTTCACAGCCTGTGGGATGGCATAATACGTTTGGCAGAAATGACATGTTGGAACTGACATGAGGTGCTGGCCTTTATCTGTCCACTGTTCTGACAATATCCATCCTGGTACGTTGTATCACATTCTATTCATTCCATTCTGCTAATTCTTTAAGCTACATATATTCTGATTCTGCCTTGACACTTGCTTATAATGGTCACTCAAAAGTCCAAATAAATCAAACACTTTGTTAATTCTCTATCTGCAATTAAAACCACTCATTTAGTTTCTGATGCTGGCCATTTCCATCTAGACATGTCTATTGTTTAAAACTTGATATACTTTATATTCCACAGCAGCTTTGGTGTAAACATATGTCTTGACTGAACCATTTTCTCATTTGGGAAACAATCACTTGGCACCTAACATGTGCCAAACATAATGCTAGCAGGTGGAGGGTGCATCCCATACCATTGTCTTCTTGTGTAAAATGGAGCAGAGCAGAGCCAGGATTAGCTCCGTTGTGCTGCTTTGGATTCCCCAAGGTGATTAGTGCTTGGAAATTCAAAACTAAAAATGATTCATAGAAGCACTGAACTGAAATTAGTTTTTAGCTTATTATCCTCTCTGGTATACTTCCATATAAAACCTTCTCTTGAAATAGTAACACAACAGGACTATGAAAATAGAAATAGCCAGTGAATTGAGACACCAAACTACTTATTAATCCTGGATTGGTCCTTTGAAAATCCACCCTCTGTTTCCTCCATTGCAAAACAGCTGTGGATTCACAATATTTTCTGTCGGGTAAATATATACCTACTGGATATTATATAGTACATACAGCAGGTGTTCAAAAAGGGTAAAGAATTATGATACCGAATGATTTTATCTTATCGCTCAGATAGCCTTCCTACTCTAAAATTCATAGTGCACAGCCATTGTGTAATTTATTATTTCTCCTGCACTTTGCATTTGTTATCTTATTTCCCTCTCCTGATGGAGACCTATAAATTTTCTATTCAAGTATTTCTTTCCAATAGACTTTTATATACATATGAAAGTCTGAAAAATATATGGCTTGTTGCATAAGTCTGTGACATTTAAATTATGACAAATTGTATTGTATTATAAATATTGTTTTCATAACTTTTTACCTTATTATATTTTAGGGATCAAACATTACCACATATACAGTTTAGCCTTCTGATAATATATCATAGACATGTATTTTATTTTATTAATCTGCTCTCTTATTAATAGGTTGTAGCTCTTTACTACCACATATGAAATAGGGACACTGTATTCTATAATATAAACAGTCTTTTGTGTGCACCTGTGTAAGAGTTACTCAGTGGCTTATACACATGAACCCAATTGTTGTATTTTAAGTTGTTAGCAAGCATATGGGATAAATTGCAAGTAGGATTTTCCAATGTGACTTCTTAGTTTACTTCCCTACAGAAGTTCCTAAAGGCCAGTATGTGAACACACAACCTAAGCATGTAGTATTGTTCTTTAACATTTATTTTTCTCATTGATAATTTTATACAGGTATAATGTACATTCTGATTATTAGCACTCCCCTAATTTTCATCATGCCTTTATTACCATTCTTTTCCTACAAGCTCCCTCTGGGGTTTTGGTGGGCTGTTATTTTCATTCTGATTTAGACTCACTGCTTTTACAGTTGCGGTTTTAATTAGCATAAACAGTATTGAAGCTGAGTTTCTTTAGCAAGTCGTCTTTATAATTTTTCCTCAGGTGTGCATAAAATAATTTGATTTTTTTTTCTTTTGGGCTCTATCTCTTTTTCTTACTGTTTTGAAGGCATTTACATAAGTTTCCCTTAGCAATTAAATAGGCAATTATCTTCTCTGAATCTGGCAACTGTCTGTGAAATTTATTTATGATATTTTGTGCATTAAACATTTATAATGAATTTTCAGATAAGAATCTTCAATGAGATATTATTCTCAAGTTCTGGGAAGCAACCAAGGGCAGTGACAACAGTGTGTAATAATATAAGAGTCTCTTAGACATTCCTTCCTCCAATATCAACAAGAACTTGAAGGCATGTATCCTTTTCCTGATACAGGAGCTTTAATAGGCTATGACTATTGGGAGGAGTATGATCATCTCATGTGGATAATTGAACACACACACACATACATACATTTATTTATACTGTGTAGGTACTCTAAGCTTATGAAATAATTGTTGTATGGCTGTCAAACATTCTTTTTGTTTTATCTCTCCTTTCCTTCCTTCTATATTGCACCCCTCCTCTTTCCATTTAAGTACCCTCTCTCTATAGTTTTTTCATTTTCCCCTTTATAGCACTTGTGTGCGACTACTACTACCTTCTTCTCTACTACTGCCAAATTTCCTTTGTACTTTCCAGTGGTTATTCCTGGTTTTATGCTTACACCTAAAGATTTACTGTTAGTATCCACAAGTAAGAGAAAACACATTGAAGACAGCACACACTTTGCCCACAGGACTTGAATGACTTGAGCTGGAACTGATCTGGAAGCCTTCTCCCTGAGTAATAACTCTCACAGTGTCTGAAGTTGCTAAGTGTGCTACTATTGGAGAAAGGAAACCAATATTCCAACCTAGTTGTAACACTTGTAAATCACAATGACCACCCATTCTCAGAAAACTAAGAAATCAGATTGTATAACCCATATGCAATTTAACCCATATGTTTGCTCCCACTTTAAAATACAACAATTGGACGGACTCATGTAAAGGCCACTGACTAACTCTTACACAGGTGCCCATGTATGGTATCCTCAATAGTGCAATAGTGGCATTTTTATCTTGGAGGTAAATTGTAGTTGTCTAATTGAGCCTAAGGCTCTTTCATTGGGAGAAAATTAATGCCTGCTACTATTATTCTAGACAACTACCTGCAGCTGGAGGGGATATAGGGCCTAAGTGAGAACTTAATACTGCCATTTTCCTAACTCAATAGTTTCCAACTCTATTCTAAATATACATCCACAAATACATATAACATTTATCTTATTCAATGAAAATCCATTTTACAGCATTCTGAGGCTACTACAGGTATTCAGATCTTTTCAAAATACATAGAATATATCATTGTGTGCTTCCTGGTTTAAACTGGTATGTATAAAATGCAATCACTACACTTAAGGCTCAGCCCTAAACACACATACATAGGAGAAAGGCTCAATGGAATCAGTGTTATGAATTTGAGAGGGAGTAATAAGAGGATATGGTAGAAGTGGAAAGAAAAATGAAGGGGTACAAATAAAAAATACAATACTCATATTAAATTCTCTAAAACATCAAAACAATGTATAAGACAGTAAATAGGTCTGAAAACAAAAAACAGTGTTTGCTTTTATAGATTAGTATTTAGAGTTCTTGATTTTAGATATTTTTATCTTAGAATCATAACAACATACCCCAGTAAATCTTTAATATGCCTGTCTTTCCCTCTTTGAAAATGAGAGTGTCTTTGACTCACTCTGGTATGAGATAAAATGTGGAGACCATGCTACATTTCACATTGAGGCTGTGTTCCTGACTGCAGAAAGATATACAGGCAGATGGGATGCACAGAGAAAACACATTTATTTTATCCATTCATCAGTAAAATTACCTCATTTAATTTGACTTAAATTAACTGTAATTTAATTTTTATTTTTAAAAATGTTTGAGAACCTCAAGATTATAATTCTTAATAATTTTACATGTCTTATCAATTGTGTGGATAAAACAGCTTTAATTGGAAAGTAAGGAACTGGGCTCTTAACTGCTGGATGGCTAGTAACTACCTCTCTTAAAAACAGATGTGCTCAAATTTACAGTGCAGTATGAGTTGGTGGTGACATAGATCTTTGAATTAGAGTTAAAAAGACTCATCTTTCTGTTCTGGTTCACATACTCATTATTCTAGTGCAGTGCTTAAGTTTCAATTTCTTCACCTATTAAACACCTACTGAATAATTAAAATGTTTGTGGCAATTACACTTGGTGCCATTTATTTATTTACTTCTCTTATCAGAGATAATATTAGACTTTTTTCATTATTTTTCAGCAAGTATTACAACAACAGATACAGAATTGGTTGTTAACAATTATTTTTTATGTTATAAGGGGTCAGCTTATATTTCACTTTTTGAAAACTACTTCTACTGTTGTTGTTTTTTAAAATAAAATTCTGGTTAAATATTGAAATATATCCTAGGAGATAGTTAACATTCTTTGTTTTCCTAATTTTCTTCTAGGTCAGACAGAATTTTATGTTCCTGTCATCACAGCACTTGAGAGATTGAGTCAGGAAGATCATGAGTTCAAGTTCAGCTTGTGCTACATGGTGAAGCTTTTTCTCAAAGACAAATTTGTTTTCCTGGTAACTCTCTGACACAGGGTGAATAAATAACTTCACTTCACAGAGAAGGAAACTCAGACAAAGAGAAATGTGTACTTGACTAAGTACCCATAGCTAATCATGGAAAGCCTTGTAATGAATCTATACAAAATGAATTCTGACACTTCATCTGGCTGTAATAAGAGAGTTTGACAAAAGTAAGTTAAGAGATAAGAATTTATTGCCAGATCACAGTTCAAAATACAGTCCACCATGGCAGGGAAATCAAAGCAGCTCATTACAAACCCCCACAATCAGGAAACAAAGAGAGGTGAATGCATACTTGTGTTCAGCCCATTTTCTCATGCTTTATACAGTTCAGAATCTGCTGCCCAGAAGATGGAAACATCCACAATTAAAATAGGTATTTCAACATCAATCAACTAATCAGGATAAACTTCCATAGGCATGTCCAGAAACTTATCTGATAATTGGTTCTATATATTTTGAAGTTGAAGATTTGTGTCTGTCATCACTGTGTCCAATGTTAATGTTTTTGCCAACTCTTCTCTCTTTTTTAAAAATTGTATTTTTAAATGTATTCTTCTCTGATACAATATATCCCAACCATACTTTCACGTTGCTCTACTTCTCCTACTCCCCCCATTACCTTCCTTTGTAGGCATAAAGTTATTATGTAATTCAAATGCTGATTTCTATACCCCCCTCAAATATCTGGTTACAATTCTCACTCTGAGAATCTCATCTCTCAATGTTTTGTAAACACTGCTTCCCCATAGTCCCCTGATTCGCCAATAAAGAAGTTTACAGCCAGTCACTGAGCATGGAAGGGAATATGGCTGGGCTCCTGACTAGCAGGGGAAGAGGAGTTAAAGAGAAGAGATATAAGAATTCACCCAGAGGCCCAGGAGAGGAAAGACCACAGGGGCGACCCAACAGAAACATGGAATCCACACGGTGCAAGTGTCTCTGGGATTTACGCTGGCAGAAAGCCAGATTAGCTTCAGCCATTAACAATAGAGCAATAACTGCTCAGTTCTTGTGTTATGATGCTTTAAAAAATAATATAATGTAACAGAGTCTCAATTATTTGGATGATAGCCAGATTAAGAGAGAAAGTATGAAACTAACACAATTGTATAAAGTTATGTTGATTTTCCTTCTCACTCTGTTTCCACTCCTCCTCTGGTTCCCTTCAGAAAAGAGCAGACCTCCCAGGGACATCAATTGAACAAGCATAACAAGGTACAATAAGACTAGGCATAAGAGCTCACATCAGGACTAGGCAAGGCAACCCAGTAAGAGGAAGAGGGTCCTAAGAACAAGCAAAAGAGTGAGAGACAACTACTCTCACTGTTTTAGAAGTTACAGTCAAGCCTACAACCATAACATATGCAGAGGACCTAGTACAGACCCATGGAGGCTTCAATAATTGTTACTTTAGTCTTTATGTGCCCATATGAGCCCTGCTTAGCTGAGTTTGTGAGCCGTGTTCTCCTTGTGTCAATGACCCCTTTGGCTCCAACAGTTCCTCCTCCCCCTCTTCCATGGGGGTTTTCCTGAGCTCTGAGAAGAGTGACCCAATGGAGACCTCCAATTTCATCTCTCATTCAACTTAAGGTTTGTCTATGAGTCTCAGCATCTGCTCGTATTAGATACCAGAGGAAGGCTCTCAGATTATCCCTAGGCTATGCAATGATCTATGTGTACAGTAGAATATCATTAGGAGTCATTTCATTGATTTTTTCTATACTATGTCTCTTTGCTATCTAGCTTTCAGTTCCTAGTCATACAGGCAGTGTCAAGGATCTGTTTCCTTTTGTGAAATGTGCCTCAAATTAGACCAGTCATTGGCTTGCCACTTCCAAAAGTCCTAAGCAACTATTACCCCAGCACACTGCAAGCAGGACATATAGTAGGTTGAAGGTTTTATGGCTGGGTTCATATCCTAGACTCACCAATGATTGCCTTGCCTGAATACAGAAGATGACTGATTCAAACTCCATAGCCTCCATTACTAGGAATCCTTGCTGAGGTTATTCTTATAGATTCCTAAGAGTTTCCACCACATTAGGGTTCTACATCATTCTTCCAAATGCCCTCCAATTCTAATTTCATATCACCCTGTAATGTCTTCCTCCACCCCTATCCTCTACTTGATCCTTCCTGTTCTCACCAGGGCCCACCCTAGTCCATCTGCAAAATCTATTCTATTTCTTCTGTTATTTTTTGTTTTGCTTTGGTCTGAACACAACATATGATCAGAACATTGAGGATCTATAAGCTGAGTTTGAATATCAATTCTCTTCCCCACTTGAATACTTTAATACATTGCTTACTCCACAAGCATTTAATATGCATTATTTACCCCAACTTTTTTACAATAGCTTGTGTATTGAATTTGTTCAATGGAAAGAACTCTGTAAAATATTGAACTTTATTCTATGAATAAAAAATCACAAGATAAATTGAAAACACAGTATAATAAACTATTTTGTGAAAATTCTTAATTCCTCAAATAATTTAAACAAATATTCATATACCATCACCTCTTCTATTCTGAATCTGTCACTTAGGATATAATTGGGATAAGGCCATTTATTGTGTCTGAGCACTGTAAAGCAAAAGGTAAAGCTGTGTTCTATGACCATTGATAAAGTACAGTGTGCAACCATGTGAGATTTTGTTGTCTGGGTGACTGATGTGATTTTAGCATTTGAAGGTTGGAGTTGATTGAGTTTTTTTTTTTTCTACTTTTGTGGTTAAAATCATATTTCTCAACAGCCCTCCATGTTGCTTCTGCTCTTTTTTATCCCCTACCCCACCCCACTCCCTTATCAAAGTTATCTTCTTTTCAGGGCCCTGATCCTCCTGCCACTGGCTTAATGACTGTTGCAAGTATATAGTAAGCTGTAAATGTGAAGAGTTTGTCAGCCACTAAAAGCTTGTGAATTACTGCCTCCTGTTCTGTCAGCCAGACAGCATTTTTTTTTTTGGCTTTTTTTTTTATATAAGTACTTTTTTTTTTCTTCAAGTTACATCTCAGTCACAAACCCTTCCCTATTCCCCCTTCCTGTCCCACCCTTCCACCCTCTTCCCCCCCCACCCAACAGCTTCTCTTTTCATTCCAACAAATGGTTCTTTCTCTTATAACAGTAAATTCTATACAAAACAGCAGAATTAAATATGCCACATTTATGAGAGTTAAATGGCCCAGTATACCTTCCCAATGTCCAGTTCATACATATTTGGCCCCTGACTTTAACCTTCTATCTTCTAACCATCTCCATGAGTTTAAAGTTCTATAACTGACTTAGTTTTCATACTAACTTGCATCACTATTATAACCATCTTCTTAGATCTAGAACGCCCTCTTTATTCCTAAACAACTCAAAATTTAGCTATGAGACTCAAGCTGTCTATTCTTCAACCACCTCAGAGAGCTGAGAAGGATAAATATATCAGACAGCATATTTTTATTGCAAAATAACTTATCCTTATGAAAGGGCTAACCTGTCACTAATATGCTCTGTTGCATTGACCTGGTACTCCATCATTAGACCTGAAGAAAAAAGGGGCCCTCTATGTGTAAGGTGGGGCATCTCGATTTTCCATGTCACAGCCACTTCTTTTCAAAATCAGAAAACATTTAGAAATGTAGCTCTTAAAAACAAAACAAACATATCTGTGAGTGTGTGTGTGTGTGTGTGTGTGTGTGTGTACACATGCACATGTTGTTGTTCCTTTTTTAGTGTAACTCTGTGTGTGAAATGAGAGTATACTAGCTCATAACAATGAGCAGGTGCTCATGTGGAGGTCAGAGCAAGATATCAGTTGTCTTCCTTCCTACTCTATTGCCTCAAGATAGACCCTCTCATTGAATTGGAAGCTTAATATTTTGACTAGACTAGACCAAGGAGGTAAGGATTTTCCATTCACTGACCCAAAACTCCACAATTGTAGACATTTTCAGTCATATCTTAATTTTTATTTGAGTGCCAGGGCATCAAACTTAAGATCTTAAGATTCCAAAGCCTTCACTCTTACACACCGAGCCAACTCCTTCTCCCTAATTTTCTTAAATTCAAAATAAAACACAATTTTGTACCTAAGAATATCACTTAACATGCTTGTGCTGAACTACTTAATCTCTCCACTCCTCTCACTCATTTCCTTATTCAGCTTTACCTTAATGTCCTAAGTCCACTGGACTGTTACATTTATACCGTATGCTATTATTTCAGTTTATAGCAGGATGAAATTTTATGCTGTTACAAAAGTATTTCAGAAATTACTGGCCAATGATGACTATTGTTTGCAAAAGGCATTGTTTTGGGAATATATCCAGAGAAAACTTAGGCAAAACATTGTCTGGAATCTTTCAAAGCCAAGCAGCAATGAGCAGCAATAAGAAGTGATACCAAGTGAAAAGTTCTTCCACATTTTCTGGGCCTCCTTTTTATACCTCCTCCTAATATGCACAAACATGCTTTCTAATTGGCCAACTTCACGCTCTCTGTCCAAGGTACTTCCTGTTGAACAAAAACACATGCTTTCCAAAGAGTCTGTCCATCAAAGAATGTAAATATGTTCCCCACACACAACAGTTTCTAGCTGGGAAATCATCATGTGCTCTCCATCAGGATGTTTTGCATGCACCTTTCATGATTCTGCTTTTTAGCAGTAGACAAAACACCTCCACATCCCATACTTGAGACCAAAACAAAAACACATTCATTCAGCACATCTGTATTTATAATGAAATCTAAACTTCCACCACAACACAAGGCCAGGGATGGTAAACCACTCTTCAAAATAAGATACTCAAGGATACCTATAGAACTCTAGACCTCTAGAAGTGAAACACTAATTCACACGCTTTTTGTGGCTGACAGACAACTTCATATTCACAGCTTACTATATACTTCCAACAGTCATTAATCCAGTGTAGACCTTTAGAGTCACCCACTCTTGAAGGCGTGCAAGAAAATGGAGTAAGATAAAGATTCTCAGTACCATAAGTTTAAGTCATAAACACTGTCCCTATAAGATGTCTACTCTTTATTCTTAGGCCAACCAGTGATGATATGAGTCTTTCCACAAAAATAGCAGGGAAAGTAAATAGAGCTATAGGAGAGTCACTCTAGTATGGTTCACTCGCATGGAGAAAGATCATCTCCACATCCGCTTTGATCACTAATGATAAATGAACACTGCTCACTGTGGCTTCTCAGGCCACTCCTGGTCTTATCTTTGACCTGCAGTAGAGTTAGGACAGATTTTGATCCCACTTGGCAAGAACTGAGCACTGGTTCTCAATTTTGTTTCATGAAATTCAAGAAGAAAGTCCTTTTAAACTTAAATTTTTTAGTCTTTGTCATTATGAATTGCAATGGGTTTCACAACGATATTTCTATTTAAGTAAATCATATAATTTTAAAAGATCCACACTCACTCCCTTCTTTCTCCTTAACCATCATTCTTCTTTGTTTCTTGTTTCTCCAGGCAATCTCACCTCTCCCTTTAATATATATATATTAACTTATATATATATATATATATAAGTTAATAAAGAATTCCTTATTCTTTGAGTTCTCAGCAGTATTCATTTGTACCTGACTTATAATGATAGCCATTCTGAAGAGTGTGATGGAACCTCAATATAGTATTAGTTGTCATTTCATTTGTCAAATGGTTAAGAATGATGGAAACTTTTTAATGTATTCTGCATCTTTTGAAAGTGTCTGTATATTGCATGAGTCTATTTACTCATTAATTTTTTCAGAGGGAGAATTGTTTTATTTATTTATAACCTTTTCAGATCATATATTAAAATTTATTTATTTATTCAAATTACATCCTCCTTCCTCCATCCCACCCAGTCCTACTCTGTCATCCTCTTCTCCCTCTCCCCTTTCTCCTTATCATGGGACTAGGGAAGCCTCCTACATATCAACCCACCTCAGTTCATTAAGTTTTATGTGAACTAAGAGCTTCTTCTTGCCCTGGGGCCTGACAAGGTGTGACAGATAGGGCAAGGTATTCCCCTAACAAGCCACAGAGTCCATGTTAGAGTCATACCTCCTGCCCTCCAACTCCACTTGCTAAAGGTTCTGTATGAAGACAACACTGCCTATAGTCTATATATGTATATTTGTGTGGGCGCCTAGGTCCAGTTTATATATGCTTTTTTTAGTTGGTGTTTCTGTCTCTGTAAGCCTCTAGGGGCCTAGGTTGGTTAGTTCTATTGGTCTTCATGGTTCTTATCCCCACTGGATCCCTCTCTTCTTCCTCTCTCTCTTATATACAACTCCCAGACAGAGCTCTACCTAATATTGGCTGTATGTCTCAGCATCTGCTTCAATACGTTCCTGGGTCAGGTCTGTCATAGAATAGTTATGCCAGGTTCCTGTTTCTTTTGGTCTGTGGGTTATAGCATGGTTATCCTGTGTTACATAGCTAACATCCACTTATAAGTGACTATATATCATGTGCATCTTTCTGGGTCTGGGTCAGCTAACACAAGATGAGCTTTTCTATTCGATCTGTTTGGTTGCAAATTACATGGTTTCCTTTGTATGTATATGAATTAAAGACTGATCATTTTTCACTGGACAACCAATAAGGAAAATAATCCCTGGGAAAAACTTTTCTGAAAATGTTGATCTTACTGAATTTAGAGAAACAATAAGAAAGTTCATACATGCTGTACTGTATTGTTCAAAAATTTCAAGGTCAAGCTTATGATCTTAAATATAGGTGACATATTTGGTCAGTAATCACAATAAGTCATATTAGACTTATGAAGTAATATGAGAAAAACATAAAAGGATATTCTATTTGACTGTAGTTCTTAATATTTCTTTAGGACATATTTAAAATAATCTTGTGACTCTAAATTTGGTAATATCTATCCCTAAACTAGGTTACTTGTATAATGGGTATATTTCATTGACATGCTTCTATTTTTTAAAACTTTCTGAGCAGAGGTTACAAGATCAGGGGTGATAATTATTATTGTCTACTTCTACGTAGATGAATGTCTGACACTCAAGAACATGAATCGTCTCCATACTTGATTGCATTATCTTGTGCAGAGCCCAACTCTGGCAAATTCCCATCATCTGATATGGTTCTGAGCCCTGGGAACTAATATTAATAACCCTTCTCTGGTTTTGCTTTGTTAATATCATTAGCTGTAATTGGTGGAATTGCTATTCTAGCTTGGTGAACTTCAGATCCTCAGAGACCCACAATCTCACTAGTGAATCCAACCTTTGCTAGATCCTTTGGCTATACACAAAAGATGAGCTGTTTGAATTATCAAAGTCATTCTGTTTTTTTTTTTTTCTTTTTGATAGCAAACAACATTGGTAGCCTTGACTTGACTTACTTACCTCCTGAGCTCAAAGAGCTATTAAGAACATGATCTTGGAACAATGAATCTGTTCTTTCAATTTTTCTATTTTAAATTTATGTGTCTTTTCTAATTGAAATAAAATCACATGGTAATTATATATGAAATGTGAACAATTTAAACAAAAAATTGTAAAGAAAAATCCATCGCTTTTATTATTAGGTAAAATTACCTTCTATATTGCTTATCAAACAAGAATATATAAAATAAATGTTAAAGTCATTTGAGTGCATGACAGCAGTTTTTGACATTTAGTTTCTTCTCAGTAAATATATATATATATATATATATATATTTGTAAGAAAGGTCTCTATAAAATTATTAAATAATTTTATTGCTCTTCAATGAAATTTCAAGTATCTATAAATTTATTGTGTATATTTACCCAGGATTATTCAACTAGTATTTAAGTGAATATTTTATAATGATTTTAATTTTTAGTATTTTAATTGTAATATTGAATATCTCTATTTCTTATATTAAGTTTCTATAGTAGGATAATTATAGTTAAGGATTTCTGTCATTTAAATATGTCATATGTGATCAAATTGTCCTTCATAAATGCACCTATTTTTATGCTTCCTTTAGTGTGAACTGAGTTTTTCAGTCGTTTGTTTTGCAACATTTATCACAGCAAGGAGTTCTCATGGTTAAGAAATAAGTGGATGTTAAGAGAAATACTTTTCAATTTACCTCCTGAAGGTCTGGAGATATAGCTTAGTCAGTAAAATGCCTGCTATGTGAGAATGAGGAGCTATGTTCTGATTCTCACTACATGTATATAAGCCTGACATGATCATCTGTGTCTATAAGCCTATTATTGGATGTAGAGCTACATGTAGATTCCTGGAGATTGCTGGTCAGCCACTCTAGCCAGCTAGTGAGGTCTGAGTTCATTGAGAAATTGTCACAAAAGAAAAGGTGCAGAGGAATAGAGACATACCATCAGCTTTAGCCTCTGGCTGCCACATCCTCATCCACACATATGTTTGAGTACCAGCATGCATACATGGAAAAACACATGCTCCCCACATGCCACACATATACACACACACACACACACACACAGGTGTTATACACAAATGGGTGTGGAGATGTAGCTGAAAGTTAGAGAGAGTACTTGCCTATCATGTACAAGTCTCAAAGATCTTCCTCAGGATCCAAATCCAAGCCCCAAAAATCAATGTACCCACTTAATCCAGAAGCTTCCACAAAAAGTTAGTATATTTCTCAGGTTCTGCTAGTGTCTGTATAGAATCTAATGAGTTAAAAAAAAATGTAGGCACGTAGAAACAGCTTGCTTTTGTTTTTGTTTTCATAAAATGTTAGTATTTCCAATGTGATACTAACAATTAATTGACTATATATGTGAAGAAAACAGGTCCTATAACAAAGAAAATGTAAATTTTTTTATGAAAGTCAAGTTTAATCATTATGAATATTAAATGATGCACTGAATTTGAATGAAAAGGTTAAAGAATCTACCAGATAGCTGTTTGACCTTCAGGAACACATTTAAGTTTGAAAACAGTTCAAGCATGAATGTAGCCATGGTTTCCCATAGGGCTGTAGCATGAAAATTATCTGTGGGGAAGCTCTGTGTGTTTTTACTCTTTTTGTCTTATGTCATGGAAGTAAGGAGTAATTTCTAAATAACAGTGGAGTGAGATGGAACTTCTATTCCTGAGACTCCTGTCTTTATGATATTTAGTAATTTACTGAAATTTTCAATCTTCTGCTTCTTTAGGAAAAAAAAAACAAACAAAATTAAAAAATAACAAGTAAAAAAAAAAAAAGAAAGAAAATTATTTTTAAGACCCAGCCATGTTCATTTGTTTATATCCCAAGGAAATGGTATCAGTATCTTGAAGAGATAGATGCACATTCATGTTCATTTGCATGTTATTCACAGTATCCAAAACATAGATATGACTTAAATGTCCATTTATAGGTAAATGAATAAGGACATTATGGAAGTCATTTCCAAAGGAGTAATGTATATATATATATATATATATATATATACATATATATATATATATATGTGTGTGTGTGCGTGTGTGTGTGTGTGTGTGTACGTATGAAAAACTTGCCATCTGTGACAATGTTAATAACCCACAAAGTACAATGCTAAAGGAAATTAGCTAAACATAGACAGACAAGAATTGTTTGATTTCAGGGGGATCCAAGATGGCGGCGGCCTGCACGGACGTATTTTGATTTCGGGGTTAACAGTCACAAGGCGGCAAGTGTTGCAGGACACTGTACAAAGGGCATGACCCCTTCTAAATCTCACCCAGATACCCAGGGACCATGGAGGATCCCTTGGCAGGATGCTCCTTCCCACTCTCGGACACGCAAGGAAGCCGCTGGCCCCGGGGAATTGGGATCACCAATCCCTCCACCAGGAGAGACTCCCAGTAAGTTCCATCCTAATACCAAGTGGGCAGATTCAGATCCCACGTAGAGATAATCACCCACCCTGCTGGGCACCTCCAGGTCTCGAACAGACCATCAAACTATCTGGCTAAAGGTTGCGACCCTTGGAAGTGAGCTCAGCTCCTCTGCAAAGTGCCTTCAGACTGTAAGTCGCAGTCTGTGATGAAACTGGCCAGTTTACAAGCCACGGAAGCGGCAAGGCTATTGGAGCTGAACGGCAGATTTACCTGCTACATGAATCAACCCTAGGCAAACTGTGAGATATCTGAAACTGTCCTATATCGGACTTTTGTACTAGTACTGGCCCTTCCGGCGGGGAACCAGAGCTTACTTGTACACAGCTCCACCATCTGGATTACTTAGGTCTCCACCTGGGAGGCGGGGCTGAATTACTCACCTGATAGGAGTGGTGTAAGGCAAATCGAATCCTATACCAAAGTGTCCCCTTTAGACCCAAGTCCAGAAGACAGCAAAAAAATTCCACTGGCCCCAGACCAAAAAAAAAAAAAAAAAGAGCGAAATGTCTCCAACAAAAGAAAGCAACACTATCCGTCCAGCCCAAACCACCTCACCACAACTGAAACACATGAAAACAATGAGAATTCTACATTATGGAAAGTGATAGAGTCACTTCAAGAAGAACTTAAAACTATGAAGGAATTCAAAGAAGCCACAATTATACAAGTCAAAACCACGAATAACACCATTAAAGAGCCCCAAGCCAAGGTGACTTAGCTTGAACAGGAAAAGGACAAAACAATGAAAGATTTCCAGGCAAAAACAAGCAAACTGGAGAAAGAAATGTACAAAACGAACAATACCATTCAAGACATGAAAATAGAAATGGAAACAATAAAGAAAACACAGTCAGAGTTAAAAATGGAAATGGAGAATCAAGGGAAGAGAACAGGAACTACGGATGTGAGTATAAAAATAGGATGCAAGAGATGGAAGACAGGATCTCAGGCATGGAAGATTCGATGAAAGAAATCAGTACAACATCCAAAGAAAATGAGAAAGCTAAAAAATCTCTCACACACAACATCCAAGAAATCAAGGACTCAATGAAAAGACGGAACCTAAGAATTATAGGCATAGAGGAAAGAGAAGACTCCTGACTCCATGGTCTAGGAAATCAACAAAATCATAGAAGAAAACTTCCCAAACCTAAAGATAGAGATGCCAGTAAACATCCAAGAGGCTTACAGAACACCAAACAGATTAGATCAGAAAAGAAACTCCTCTCGCCACATAATAATAGAAACTCCAAATGTAGAGAACAAAGAAAGGATATTAAAAGCTGTAAGAGAAAAAGGCCAAGTCACATACAATGGCAGACCCATCAGAATCACACCAGACTTCTCCTCAGAAACTTTAAAAGCTAGAAGGGCCTGGACGGATGTCCTACAAGCCCTGAGAGAACATAGGTGCCCAGCCAGACTACTATACCCAGCAAAACTCTCTATCAACATAGATGGAGAAAACAAGATATTCCGTGACAAAATCATATTCAAACAATATCTCCTCACAAACCCAGCACTACAGAAGATACTAGAAGGAAAATTCCAACACAGAGAAGATAACTACACCCAAGAAAACAGAGGAAATAGAAACCTCCACAGCAACTAAACAAAAATAAACACAGGATGACCAGCTATACCAAAATAATGTGAAATAACAACCCCTGGTCACTAATATTCATCAACATCAATGGACTCAACTCGCCAATAAAAAGACACAGAATTACAGACTGGATCCGTAAACAAGACCCATCTTTTTGCTGTATACAAGAAACACATCTCAATATTGAAGATAAACACTATCTCAGAGTAAAGGGCTGGGAAAAGGTTTTCCAAGCAAATGGTCCCAGGAAACAAGCTGGAGTAGCCACCCTAATATCAAACAAAATAGACTTCCAATTGAAGTTAATAAAAAAAGACAGAGAAGGGCATTACATACTCATTAAAGGAAATATCCACCAAGAGGACATCTCAATATTGAATATCTATGCCCCAAATACAAAGGCACTTACATTTATAAAAGAAACGCTTCTAAAACTTAAATCACACATCGACCCAAACACTTTAATAGTGGGAGACTTCAACACCCCACTCACAACTATGGACAGATCATCAAGACAGAAGCCAAACAGAGAAATAATGAGTCTAACAGAGATCATGAACCAAATGGACCTAACAGATATCTACAGAACGTTTCACCCAAACACAAAAAAAATACACCTTCTTCTCAGCACCTCATGGAATCTTTTCCAAAATCGACCATATATTTGGACACAAAGATAGCTTCAACAGATACAAGAAAATAGAAATAACCCCTTGTATCTTATCAAACCACCATGGAATAAAGCTGGACTTCAATAGCAAAAGAATCAACAGAAAGCCTACACTCACATGGAAATTGAACAACTGTTTACTAGAGGGCCACTGGGTCAGGGAAGAAATAAAGAAGGAAATCAAAGACTTCTTAAAATTCAACGAAAATGAAGACACAACATAACCAAACCTATGTGACACAATGAAAGCTGTGCTACGAGGAAAGTTCATAGCATTAAGTGCCTTCAAAAAGAAAATTGTGACAGCTCATATTAGCGAATTAACAGCTAAACTGGGTGAATTGGAAAAAAAAAAGAAGTAAACCCTCCCAAGAGGAGCAGAAGGCAGGAGATCATCAAACTTAGGACTGAAATCAACAACTTAGAAACAAAAAGAACTATACAAAGAATCAATGAAACCAAGAGTTGGTTCTTTGAGAAAATCAACAAAAGAGACAGAACTTAGCCAAATTAACTAAAGGACAGAGGGAGAAAACACAAATCAACAAAATCAGAAATGAAAAGGGAGAAATAACAACAGATATTGAGGAAATTCAGAGAATATGTGGATCCTACTTTAAAAATCTATACTCCACCAAATTTGAAAACTTAAGTGAAATGGACAATTTTCTTGATAGATTCCACCTACCGAAGCTAAATCAAGATCAGATAAACAGATTACACAGTCCTATAACCCCTAAGGAAATAGAAACAGTCATTAAAAATCTCCCAACCAAAAAAAGCCCAGGGCCAGATGGCTTTAGTATGGAATTCTATCGGACCTTCAAAGAGGAGTTAACACCAATACTTTTCAAACTCTTTCACAAAATAGAATCTGAAAGAACATTTCTAAACTCATTCTATGAGGCCACAGTCACCCTGATTACTAAACCACACAAAGACCCAACAAAGAAAGAGAACTTCACACCAATCTCCCTCATGAATATAGATGCAAAAATACTTAACAAAATACTAGCAAACCGAATTCAAGAACAGATCAAAAGTATCATACACCATGATCAAGTAGGCTTCATCCCAGGAATGCAGGGATGGTTCAACATATGAAAGTCTATCAACGTCATTCACCATATAAACAAGATGAAAGAAAAAAAAAACACATGATAATCTCACTAGATGCAGAAAAAGCATTTGACAAAATCCAACACCCATTCATGCTACAAGTTCTGGAGAGAACGGGCACACAAGGACCGTACCTAGAAATAATAAAGGCATTATACAGCAGGCCAGTGGCCAACATCAAATTAAATGGAGAGAAACTTGAAGCATTTCCTCTAAACTCAGGGACAAGACAAGGATGTCCACTTTCACCATATCTCTTCAATATAGTACTTGAAGTTCTTGCTAGAGCAATAAGACAACTAAAGGACATCAAGGGGATAAACATCGGAAACGAAGAAGTCAAATTATCTCTATTTGCAGATGATATGATAGTATACATAAGCGACCCCAAAAATTCCACCAGAGAACTCTTACAGCTGATAAACACTTTCAGCAACATGGCTGGATACAAAATTAATTCAAAAAAATCAGAAGCCCTTCTTTATACAACAAACAAATGGGCTGAGAAAGAAATAAGGGAAACAACCTCCTTCACAATAGCCACAAACAACATAAAATACCTGGGGGTAACTCTAACCAAGCAAGTAAAGGACCTGTACATCAAGAACATCAAGCCCTTGAAGAAAGAAATGGAAGAGGCCTTTAGAAGATGGAAAGATCTTCCATGCTCATGGATAGGTAGGATCAAAATAATAAAAATGGCCATCCTACCAAAAGCAATATATAGATTCAATGCAATTCATATCAAAATAACAACACAATTTTTTATAGACTTGGAAAGAGCTATTCTCAATTTCATATAGAACAACAAAAATCCCTAAATAGCTAAATAAATCCTGCAAAATAAAAAGAACAAAACAAAACAAAACAAACAAAACAAACATCTGGAGGTATCACCATCCCAGATTTCAAGCTGTACTACAGAGCAATAGTTGTGAAAACAGCATGGTATTGGTTTAGAAACAGACCAGTAGATCAATGGAATTGAATTGAAGATCCATAAATAGACCCACACACTTATGGCCACCTAAGTTTTGATAAAGAAGCCAAAACGGCACAATGGAAGAAGGACAGCATCTTCAACAAATTGTGCTGGTCCAACTGGATGTCCACTTGTAAAAGAATGAAATTAGACGCATACTTATCACCTTGTACAAAACTTAAGTCCAAGTGGATCAAAGACCTTAACATAAGACATTTCACACTAAATCTACTAGAAGAAATAGTGGGAGAAACCCTCGAACTAATTGGCACAGGTGACAACTTCCTGAACAGAACACCAACAGATCAGGACCTAAGATAAACAATCAATTAATGGGACCCCATGAAACTGAAAAGCTTCTGTAAGGCAAAACACACTGTCATTCGAACAAAGTGGCAGCCTACAGACTGGGAGAAAATCTTCACCAACCCCACATCTGACAGAGGGCTAATATCCAAAATCTACAAAGAACTCAAGAAATTAAATGCTAAGAAACGAAATAATCCAATCAAAAAATGGGGGAACACAGCTAAATAGAGAATTCACAAAGGAGGAATCCCTAATGGCTGAGAGACACTTGAAGAAATGCTCAACATCCTTAATCATCAGAGAAATGCAACTCAAGACGACTCTGAGATTCCATCTCACACCTGTCAGAATGGCTAAGATCAAAAGCTAAAATGACAGCACATCCTGGCGAGGGTGTGGAGAAAGGGGTTCCCTACTCTATTGCTGGCAGGAATGCAGGCTTGTGCAACCACTATGGAAGTCAGTCTGGCAATATATTAGAAAACTTGGAATAGCTATGCCTCAGGACCCAGCCATACCACTTCTGGGTATACACCCAAATGCCTCTTCACTGAATCATAAGGAAGTTTCCTCATCTATGTTTATAGCAGCCTTATTTGTACTAGCTAGAAACTGGAAAAAACCCACATGTCCCTCACCTGAATAATGGGTTAAAAAACTGTGGTTTATCTACACAATGGAATACTAGTCAGCTATCAGGAACAATGAAATTATGCAATTTGCAGCTAAATGGATGGAACTAGAAAAGCTCATCCTGAATGAGGTAACCCAGACTCAGAAAGATGCATATGGCATCTATTCACTTATAGTAGGATTTTAGCTATATAGTAGAAGGTATGGATACTATAACTAACATACCAAAGGGAATTTGGACATAGACGTTTTATTTTTAATTTTTATTTTTTATTTATTTTTTCTATTTTTTTCTATTTTTTAGTCTTTTTTTTTATCTATTTGTCTGCTTATTGGTTTGCTTGTTTAGTATTTCTCTCTCCCTGACAATGAGACACTTTTCACTGATGGTACTGCTTCGTAGACATCCAGTGTATGAGGAGGCTCTTGGCCCTCATACGACCTCTCAACTGAGATGAGGGACTGTTATATAAGGACACCCCACCCCAGAGAAATGGGATGGAAGGGTTAGGAGGTAAAGAAAAAAAATGAAATGTGATGTTTCGGCTTTTTACTACTAATTGTCATAAACTGTTTAGGATAATTAAGAAATGCAAACTAATGGTTATGCAAGCTGGTCATTCTGTTAGGTACTATGACATCCTATTATAGTTATTTTCTAAGCTAATCAGAAATAAAGCTGCTAAGAGACAAGCAGCATCTGCTTGCCCTAATATAAGAGATAGATAGGGCCTCTTCAAAAACCTCAAGAAATCTGCAGAATATGGCATTCAAAGATGTTTTCGTAACTTTAGATTTTTTTACATCAAGACATACCAACTCCTGACAGCACCCCCTATTCTCCTCTAAGTAGAAGATGAGCATCGAAGAATCTCCAGTGGGAGAAGATTGAATTAGTCGCAAGCCTATCTCTTGGTAGGAAAAGCCCCTTGCTCCAACTGTAGACAGAATGCTGTCCAAAAAGGACAAAACCTGGAAGCAGGTAAGTCGACAGCCTAGCTCTGCCAAGACAGGGTAGGTAAGTCCTTCATAACCCCTGCTCTACAATCAATGTCTGTCAGAGAAACAGGGCCAAACAACGGAAGATCGATGCGGTAACATATGGAGAGAAAATGGGAACTGTCCAGGCAGCCACTGGTCTGTCATTTCTTAGTTTTGGAAGCTGCAGGCCCTGTACTTCCTATAAAATCAGATATATTTATCCCTCTCAGGTCTCTGAGGTGGTTGAAGAATAGATAGCTAGAGTCTCATAGTTAAATTTTGAGTTGTTTAGTAATCAAGAGTGTGTTCTGGATCTAAGAAGATATTTTTAAAATTATAAGGCAAGTTAGTATGAAAGCTGAGTTAGATATAGAACTTTAAACACATGGAGATGGTTAGATAGTAGAATGTTAAAGTCAGGTGCCAAATACATATGGACTGGACATTGGGAATATATGCTAAGCCATATAATCCTCATAACTGTGGCCTAATTACCTCTGTTGTTTTGTATTGTATTTATTATTATAAGAGAAAGAGCCATTTGTTGGACTGAAAGGGGGAGCTGTTGGGGGAAATAAGATATACCTTAAACTTAAAAAAACGGAAGAGGATGGGGGGTTGAGGGTGGGAGGGTGGGACTGGAGGGGGGAATAGGGAGGGGACTGCGACTGAGATGTAACTTGAAGAAATAAAATATAAAAGAAAAAAAAAGAATTGTTTGATTTCAATTATTGATAGAAATATCACTTAAGGTGATAGGAGAACATTGTTACTTGAACTGACTGGTAGCTGAAGCATTGAAATTTCTCAGAGGATAAACTTATTCAGTTATATGAGTAACAAGTTTGGAATAGAGAGAGGGCTCACTGGTAAAGAGCACTTGTTGCTCATGCAGAGATGCCAGGTTCAGTTTCTAGCAGGGTATCTGTTAACTTCTTCTGGCCTCTGCCAGTACTGGACAAACATGCAGGCAAAAAGACTCAGACACACAAAATAAAATAAATATCTCTTTTTAAAAAGGTAGCAAGTTATCAGAATTTAGTATATAGCATAATTTGATATTAATAATTCCTTTAAAACATATATATAGCAATCATCACATTGAAAACACTGAATAAGTTAAATCATTAAAAACCAAAAGCCATTATTTTACATAATAAAGAATTTAAAAGCTATTTAAAATCAGAAGATAGGGTACTAGTAATGCATTCCTCAAAAACGTGGTTTAGAGATACAGCTAATTTAGGTGCATTTAAATTGTAGAATAGTAGTGGGCAAATACTGAAACTATCAGTTCATGACAGGTGCTAAAATGTATCTGCTAAGCAATGTGAAATGAAGGACATTAAACTTGAATTTGGAAGGAACGAGTTGTGTCAACTGTTCTGCCACCAGATGCATAGTAAATCACTGTGTTTTAGGGCAAGCCAAATCACAGACTCCTTTGCTATTAATAGAATATGTTCTCTCCATTTCAATATCTGCTGTGGAAGTTCATAAATAAAATACATAAAATATACAAAAATCTTTTAAGATCTGCAAATCATCACCATCACCACAACATGAAATATTTGCATAATATTTATATTATTACCATCATTGGTCCCTACTAGCTATATAATTTTCTGATTTCTTTACTCTAATTTGTCACAGTTTAGTGCATGGTGGATATGATGCTTAATATTCATTTATCAGGTTGACTGGGTACATGTCTCAGTATAAAGGCATTTTCTTGGAGAAACAGCTGCAAAAGTTAGACTCAGAATGTGGACACCACAAACTGGGGTCTTTTACTGATTAAAAAGTAAAAAATGAGTGAAAAACTAGTAGTCATCTCTCTGCTTTTTGACTACAGACTTAATATGCCCAGCCACATAGGTTCCTGCTATCCAAGTTAGAGCTGCTATTGTCCTAGGCCTTTTTTCATGATGGACTCTCAAACTGAGCCAAAACAGTTTGTCACATCAATGAGAAGAAACACAAATAGAGTGGAGAATCTTAGCCATTTGAGTTTAGGGGATGGGGTTATGGGAAATTTTGACAATACAAATATAGGGCTGGGTTTGTATTCCCATCATTTACCAGTTTTATAGAAATGGGTATGTCTTAAAATTTTCCAACTAAATTTTTGGTAGTAATCAAAATGATTGGGATATCTGTACTTAAGCTACTGTGTAAAGTTATTCTGGTAAGCAGCATGCAGTGAACAGTAGTAACTTATTGCTTGTTAAACACAAGACACGTGCCAAACATAAACTTATATGTTTTGTGAATATTTTCATCTGATAACATATTACATTGGATGGTACAAGCTGATTTTACAGTGTACCATTTTATTTATTTATTTTAGTTTTTAAATTTAATTTTGTTTTATTTTTCATTTTACATCCCAATTGTAGCCACTTCCTTCCTCTCCTCTGTGTCCTGCTCTCTCGTCCTCTTCTCCTGTCCCCTCTCCCCTTCTCCATAGAAAAGGGAAGCCTCCTCTTTAGTCTGCCACTAGGGAGTCACATCAGGTCTGAGCACTTCTTCCATTAAAGTCAGACATCACAGCCCTACTGAAGAGAAGTGATCAAAAAGCAGGCCTCATAGTTCTTGCTAGAGACATCCCCATCTAATTACTAGGGGCCCACATGATTACCAACCTGCCCAACAGTTACATTTTTGTAGGAGGCCTAGGTACAGTGCATGCATGCCCTTTGAATATGGTTTCTGACGCTTTGAGTCCCTATAGACCTAGGTTAGTTGACTTTGTTGGTCTTCTTGTGGAGTTCCTGTCTCCTCTGGGTCTTTCTATCCTTGCCTCCTTTCTTCCACAAGATCCCTGCATTCCGCCAATAGTTTGACAATGAATAGCAGCTTCTGTTTGGATCTTCTGCTCGATGGAGTTTCTCAGAGAACAGTAATGCTATGCTCCTATCTGTAATCTTAGCAGAGTGTTATTAATAGTCAAACTGGTTGGCTCTCTCCCTTGGGATAGGTCTGAGGTTGGACCCATCATTGATTGGTCATTCCCTCCACATCTGCTATGAGACAGAGGAGCACCATTCCAATCCTGGTGGGAGTACAAACTTGTACAACCACTTTGGAAATCAATCTAGTGGTTTCAGAGAATAATAGGAACATGTCTTCCTCAAGACCCAGCTATACCACTCCTGGGCATGTATTGTTCAATTTTAAAGAGGAGTTTAATGAAGTTTTTGGAAAATAAATGACATTGGTCAATTCAGAAGGCTAGTGAATTGAAAGACATATGACTATGCTCAAGTCAGACTTACATACAAGTTAGCAATCATAGGTACCATATTTCCAAAAAATAGAAATGTAAATTAGCCAATCATTGACTAGTAGTAAAAAGATATTTCAAAATATCTTTAAGTGGGATTCTTCCCTCAAGTTACTCATAGTGCAACTCATATGTCTATGTGGGTATATATATGAATATGGATATCTATATTTGATGAATCTGGATTCATAGATAAATAGATGATAGACAGATGTGGCAATACACATATAGGTCTTTTTAGTCAAGGATCAGCAGTGTACTATGAAACCCAGATTTCATTCATAGGAGCATGCACACCTATTCACACTAAGTTGTCAGTCTGCTCACGCGACATGCCAATGTTTGTGGACTGTTCTTCAGGTGAAGCTAACTAGTTTGATGATAAGAATATTGATAAGTAGGAATATTTCAATAGAAATCATTCTGTAAGAGTCTTTTAGCTCACGATCATTTTCAAATTAGATGCTTGAGAGATAATGATTCATAGACTATCTTTTGTTTCTTAGGCCTCATTTATACCTAAGGAAGCTTGAAGGTCTTGATCCTACCAAAATGCCCTTTAAAAGAGATTTAAAATTTCAGTTGACTTCTACAGCTCTAATTCTGTTTATTTTCTCCAAAGGACCTCTGTATTTCCATGTTGTACAAAGTACCTCAGACCTTGAATGTTTGGAAAGATTGATGGAAGAAAAAAAATACACTAATGGAATGGCCTTGGCCATTAGGAAATAAAAGCAAATTTGAATAAGGAAAAAAAAAATCAATCCCAGAAACTTTTAAAAGTATTTTAATGCTTTTCAGCTGAGGAAAACAAAGTCAATTCAGAGGATTATGTAAAGGCCAATGTAAATATAATTTAGCCCTACAAGTTCTGGAAGTAGCTCTTTCTTAAATCTTCTCCTCA
The DNA here is from genome assembly GCA_907164525.1 of Lophiomys imhausi. NCBI lineage: Eukaryota > Metazoa > Chordata > Mammalia > Rodentia > Muridae > Lophiomys > Lophiomys imhausi. Next base: position 229,483 of record CAJQZJ010000275.1, on the reverse strand, counting down.
AAGAATCCTGTAGGGTATTTAAAGATCCTAAGGGTAACAGCTTTTATTATTAAGCTTAAGCAGAATGTCACAGCTTAAGGTGCAATTTAAACTAACTTGTGCACTCATGCAAATACAAGCTAAAAATAAATAAATATGAAATAAATGAATAAATAAGAAAAATACAGAACTTCTTTTTAGAGCTTTTGAAACAAAGCAGAAATACAGGTAACTAAAAATTCACTACTGTTTCAATGTCTCATTTTATTACCAGTGAGCTGAATTAAACCAGACTTGGTTAATCTTTCCTTTAGAACAGTCAAAGCCAGTTCCTTTACACACATCTTTCCTCCTTCTTATTTATATAATTTGTGACAGATAGCATTATTGTATGCTACTCTTTTATAATTCCCTCCCCTTGGAGCTCACAGAACTTTGTAGAAGAGGAGAGGAAAGGAGTCAGAGGGTTTAGAGGAAATCAAGAACATGACTCCCTGAGTCAATTAAGCAGGGCTCATATGGACTAAGACTGAATGGCAAACCCGGGTCCTGCATGGATCTGCACCAGGTCCTCTGTTTACATGTTATGACTCTTAGCTTGGTGGCAATGCGGAACACCTAACAGTGGAAAGAGCTTATCTCTGAGTCTTTTGCCTGAACTTGTGACTCTTTTCCTCCCACTGAGTTTCCTTGTCCAGCCTTGATTCTGAGGGCTTTTGGCTTTCTTCTTGTATCTTGCTTTGCTGTTTTTTGGTTGTTGTGTCTTGGAGGCCTGCTCTTTTCTGAAAGGAAATGGAGAAGGAGTAGATCTGGGAGAGCAGGGAAGTAGGGGTGATAGGAGGAGGGGAGGGAGAGGAAACTGTGGTCAGGATGTATGAGAGAAGAATATTTTTAATTTATAACTGCAAAAGACAGGAAAGACACCATTCATCATTTTCATATTGAGAAATAGTTCCAACATTTTTATTACAATCTACATCACCGTTTGGTGATCCCAAAGCTGCCAACTCTGGTAATATAGAGCCTTCCCTACTCAGACACCTATAGTGGGCATATGTGGTGGACTACTGGTTTTTTTCTTTTTGTTACATCTCCTTTCACCTTTAAAGATCTTGAGTATTGGAACCTCCTGTAGGAGGAACAAGTCCTGCCATTGAGCAGGAACAAGACATGCTGCTAAACAGTGCATGAGTGGCTGGGCTTCATATGCAACTGGCCTGAGACCTCCCTGGACCTGCCTGGAAATTGATAAGGCTACACTCATTAATTAGACATGAGCCAAGCCAATGAGGAAGAGCCTCAGCAGCCTGCAGTTTAGGAACCAATGGGACTCTGGGCAGAGGTTATAAGGGGGCACCCTCTTATTGAAATAAACATGTTTGCTTTTGCCACTTACTGGACCCCTGGAGTCTGGGTCCTTGACTCTGCTCCAGCTCATCCCCAATCCCAAGAGTCCTAGATATGGATCCCAGCAATATTTAGTGCCTAAATTAGGGCTTGAACTCATGACACTGAGATTAAGAGTCTCATACTCTACCAACTGAGCTGGTTGGGCACATCATTGCCTTGACACAGATATCTGCAATAGCTGAGGCCATCAGTGATGTAATATCCAAATCCGGCTGAAGCGCTTGAGTGCAAGAAGTCCTAAATCAACACCTTTATTATCCATCCATCTCTTACAACGAATTGATCTCTTGGCTGAAGAATTAGCAATGGTAAGAGACATGCCCCTGCTGATGGGTTACCCCTAATTCCGTCCAATATGTCTCATCCCCTACCAATCTCACTGAAGCATGCCAAGAGCTGTATCATTACATAAAATGACTTGGTCAAACAAGTTCCTCAATTACTCTATTCCACTCAGGGAAAGCATTTCTAAACTCAATGAGACCAGGATCCAAGTGCCTTCCCTCGATACAGAGTTCATAAACAAGTATGGAATAACATCAAAAAATTATTTGACCCCTCCTGGATAGTCACCTATGCAATTTTGAGGGAGGGATTATCATCATATTAATCATTCTGCTTAAGTGTCTTATACAGCACCTCACCCGGAAGTGTTCCATCAACAAGAGTACCCTGCAGGTACTCATGACTCTGGAATGCCCATACCACAGCCTGCCCAAAGAATGATACAGGCCTGGCTCAAAGAGATCCATGAAGTCTGTGTTTAATACCCTATACATCCTATGCACTATCAAGGGATGCCACTCTTTGAGGACTAGTAGTCAATGATTGGTAAAAATTTGTTCTGCAGGTCAACCTAAGACTGGTACAGTCCATTATACTGGGAGTCCCTGAGGTCAGATCAGCAAGATCAGAGCATAAGAACTTTGGTTTCCATTGAGTTTCCAAAAAATTAAAAATAAAAACAAAAGGGTGAGCATGTAGGAAGAACAGGCGTGCCATGGAGTAGGAACAAGGCCTGCTGTTTAACCTCACATGTTTGGTGGGGCTTCAATATGCAAATGGCCAGAGACTTTCCCAGACTTGCCTGGAGATTGGTGACCCATGCCACACTCATTAATTAGACATGAGTCAATGAGGAAGAGTCTAGGCAGCTTGCAGTTCAGGAGCCAATGGGACTCTGGGCAGAGGTTATAAAGGGGGCACCCTCTTTTTGAAATAAACAGGTTTGGTTTTACTACTTACCGTACTGCTGGAGTCTGGGTCCTTGACTCAGCACCAGCTCATCCCCAATCCCAAGAGTCCTGGGCATGGGCCCCGGCAATAACCTCTAAATTAGGACTCAGGGAAAAGTAGATTTTGTTAACCAATGTTGCTTAAGCTCTTCCTACTAGAAATTGGAAAATATCTTGTTCATTCATGAAGCACTTCAGGACTTGAAACTAGAAATCTACAGGAAAGTACTTTCCTAAAATTGACTCATGGATGAGAATCATAAATGTATGGATTATGAAGGTATAGAGACATAGAACAGTTAAAAACTCATTTCTGTATCATCGTCTAGGGTCTCTTTGATACTGTTACTTGTGGAACTTGGAATTGGTTTCACCAGCTAGCTCAGCAGTGTTTCTTATACTTAGTCTTCTCTGTAAGTAGTGTACTATCTGTTTTAAATGTAGGGATTCTTGACACCTTTGCTATGATCTTTAATTTCTTAGATAAAACTAAGACAACATGAAATTTTAACAACTCCGCTAAAAGCATTATGTTATCAGTATTTGAAAACTATGTTATTAAATTATTTAGCAGCATTTAAATTATTGTTAATGGATCAATGGTTGTTAATCCTTAACCCAACATTATAAATGAGCACACAGACACCTGATGAATTTTAACAAGCCTTGGCCTGGACTGTAAAATATTAGTCCATCTAAGCTAGCTCTTCATTCTATTCCCCAAATATGACACCATATATACATACATCTTCTTGGACTGTTATTCTCCATGCTATGCCAATGTTCCAGGCCACATGGAATGATGTTCTTTCCTCTAACCCATGGCATGTGTCCTCCTTCCTGCTCTTGGTTTCTTCTCCTGGAGGCTTCTTCTACCAGAGACTTCTTCCCATTATCCTCTCTGCTTCTGAAATCCTTGCGCCTTAGTCCCACCTACCTCTGTCTTTGCCCAATCTCATGCCTCAGCATTTATTTAACCAATCAGAGTCAATAGTTAACAAGAAAGACAGCATAGTTTCACTTGGTGTACATCAAGCAGGCCTCTGGGACTAGGTTAATTAACATTTAAAATGCATAACATCACCCCATCATGTTATAGTCTATTATGAAACTTAAATATGGATTTTAAGGAGATAATTTAGATCACTGCTGTACAACTAAATGAATATAAACTTAGGACTTTTTAACTTATTAGAATTCAGACATCGCTCTCAAAGAAATTGGAAAACTATGACTCTTCATGTTGGAAATGAAAATGTATGCCCTTTGCTTCTCCCATATCTACCACCACCAGTTTGACCTTCCTACTTCACATGCTCTTTCTTCTACTAACAAAGTCCACTTAATGTTTCCAGAATGGGCATGGGTTTAGGGCTACCAAAAATAAAACAAAAGAAAATAAAAACAAACAAAAAATACTTATATTTTATTTGGTTGCCTGTCTGTTCTCTTGGTTTTTGACTCTCCTTCCCTTTGATTTCCTTCTTTTTTTTTTTTTTTTTGCTTTAATGTCTTTTATTTTTTTTAAATACTTTATTTTTTTTTCTTCAAGTTACATCTCAGTAGCAAACCCCTCCCTATTCCCCCTTCCTAACCCGCCCTTCCACCCTCTTCCTCCCAGAAGTTTCCCCTTTCAGTCCAACAGATGGTTCCTTCTCTTATAACAGTAAGTATTATACAAAACAATAGATATAAATATGCCACATTTATGAGAGTAAATTGGCCCAGTATACCTTCCCAATGTCCAGTTTATACATATTTGGCCCCTGACTTTAACATTCTACTATCTAACCAACTCCATGAGTTTAAAGGTCTATATGTGACTCAACATTCATACTATCTTGCAACACACTTTTAAGAGTATCTTCTTAGATCTATAACACCCTCTTGATTCCTAAACAGTTCAAAATTTAACTATGAGACTGCAGCTTCCAAAACTAAGAAAGAACATACCAATGATTGCCTGGACAGTTCCCATTTTCTCTCCATACATTCCAGCATGGAGATTTCCTTCTTTTTTTTGTTCCTTTCCTAGCCTTTACCTTCTATTTTTTTCTTTCTTTCTGCCATCCTCTTTTCCTTTCTTTTAAATTAATTCAGTCTAAGAACTATTAGTCAGAGCTATCAAAGGGATATATGTTGGGTAGAAGAGGCAGCACGGCAAAGAGGAAAAGCCAAAGTTAGAATAATAAGACACAAGAAATTGTGTCTCAGAGAGTTAACAAATAATATAGTTGTCATGATGATATCCAAGTTTCCCAATGCTAGAAGTGAAGATACTCATACAAAACTTGGCAATCATAGAGTTGTTAGATTGGATTTCCTAGAATCAATAAAACCAATACACTTGTCAATTGCTATTAAACCAGTGATCACATTCTTAGTAACTTAAAACAACACAAATGTATTATCTTCTACATCTGGAAGTCAGAAGTCTGGCAGGGAACCTATTGATCAACTATTATGGAACTCTATTCTTTTCTAGTCTCTACAGAGGACATTACTTTCTCTGATTTTTTCCTTCATTGACTAGATGTGACAACAATGTTGTATACCCATTACAGCTATTACTTTCCGGACATATGGAATCTACATCTAAATGGAGACATGCAGTTGTCCCATTCTTTATGAGTAAATATAACTGTGTTCATGAATCACCAGACCAAGGGATCATTCCACAGGAAGTTGGGTTTAACTTATTTCATGCTAAAGAGACAGGAGCAATAATTATTCAATTAATGAGACAATATACTTTAGCTTCACAAAAAGTTAGCCTGCCCATAGTGTAGTTGATAATGCACTATCATGAGACTTTGTTAGGTTTGCCCACCTTTCCAAGTCAGGCCTTAAACATTGTAGTTTTTTCTCTTCTATCGGTTTCTTCTTTCTGATGTTATCAGAGCCTAAGTGTGATTTGATATGATACTTTTGATTTCCTTGCTTATCCTCTGAAGTTGCACCTAAACCCTAATTGCCAAAGAAGGCTTGCTCAACACATAGCTGACCTTATTGCTGAACAAGCCAGCTTGAATAAAAAAAAAAAAAAAAAAACTGTCCTAAATCTTCTTCCTTTTGAGTCAATTGTTAAATTATTTAATTAATAAGACCAAAAAAACCTAGTAAGGAATGCTGTATTACACAGTAATATGTACTACTCCAGGTCAAAATTCATAAAATTCACAACATTGGTATATGATTTTAAAGTTGGAGTCTATTGGTCAAGTCTTCACATTGTTACTTTTTGAATTTCTTCTGTTATTATACCTCCTTCTGCTTCATTTTTATATCTATCCTTCTATTGTTAAACAGTCTTCTTATTACACCAGGAGACATAATATGAGATAGCCTCCACGTTCTAAGATTAGTCAATTCGCAATCACAATTGCATTTGAAACTCACCTGCATTTCTGTGAATCTAGCAAACTCATAGTGGCTGGACCTGTGGACATGTTTGTAGAGCCTGATTTTCTACCATAATCCTGATACTCCATATGTAGATAAATAAAAACAGTGGTAGGCAGATGTTAATGCATTTTCTAGTGTTCCTCACCGAGTGTGTCTATGTATAGTATTTTTTTCTATGTCCTAGGGTAATATTTCTAAGAAAGCAGACATCAAGTCAGATCACTTTTTAAGAGGGGGTTCTTTGTAAGACAGATTGTGAAAAACAGAAAAACAGATTTTGGACAAGGGCGGAATATAGGCTAGTGAGGAAATATGTTGATGTCATTGACTGAGTCCCCATAATGTTATGAAACTGTGAAGACAACTGGAGATAAAAACACATATCCTTTAAATGACACCTCAGTCAGTATTTTCAGGTCATCTTCAGTTGCTACTTCATAACTGTAGTTTTGTAAATTAAAAAAGAGTATCCTCAAGCTACCCATTGGTTATATATGTGTAGGGTGGCCTAGGTCCAGTACATGCATTCTCTTTGATTCATGCTTCAGTCTCTGTGCCTCATGGGCCTAGATTAGTTGCCTCTGTTGGTTTTCTTGTGGAGTTATTGTCCCCTCCAGGTCTTTTTATCCTCCCCCCAATTTGCCCACCAAACAACCGACACTCAGTCCAATGTTTGTCAGTGAGTCTCATCCTCTGTATGGATCCTCTGCTACATGGAAGTTCTCAGATCAAAGTTATGTTTATGCTCCTACCTGTAAGCATAGCAGAGTAATATTAATATTGTTGGGGTTGGCTCTCTCCATTGGGGTTGGTCTCAGGTTAGGGCCATCATCAGTTAAACATTCCATTAATTTCTCATATATCTTTATCCCTGCCTTTTTTGTATACAGGGAAATTTTTGGGTTGAAGTTTTTGTGGGTGGGTGAAGTTTTTGTGGCCCTCCCCTAGAAGACCTACCTAGCTAGAAGGAGACCATTCCACCATGAACATGCATGATCTTGTCTGATCAGTAAGAAGGGCCTGCACTGACTTCCTACAAGCCCTAAGAGAACATAGGTGCCCGGCCAGACAACTATACCCAGCAAAACTCTCTATCAGCATAGATGGATAAAACAAGATATTTCATGACAAAACCGAATATAAACAGTATCTATCCACAAATCCAGTCCTACATAAGATCCTAGAAGAAAAATTCCAACCCAGTGAAGAAAACTAAACCCAATAAATCAGAGGAAGCAAAAAACTCCACTGCCGCTAAACCAAAAGAAACATGCAACCACCACCTATATCAAAACAACAGGAAATAATGACTTTTGGTCATTAATATCTATCAACGTCAATGGAATCAACTTCTCAATACAAAGACACAGGCTTACAGAATGCATATGTAAACAAGACCCACCATTTTGCTGCATACAAGAAATGCATCTCACTAAAAAAGGTAGACACTACCTCAGAGTAAAGGGCTGGAAAAAGGTTTTCTGATAAAATGGACCTAGGAAGCAAGCTGGAGTAGCAATCCTAATATCAAATAAAATAGACTTTGAACTAAAGTTAACCAAAAAAAGATATGGAAGGGTACTCCATACTCTTTAAAGGAAAAATTCATCAAGATGACATCTTAATATTGAATATCTATGCCCCAAATACAAGGGTACTCACATTTGTAAAAGAAACTCTTCCAAATCTTAAACCACCCATTGATCCCCACACATTAGGAGTGTGAGACTTCAACACTCCACTCACAACAATGGACAGGTCATCAAGATGGAAGCCAAACAGAGAAATAATGAGTCAAACAGAGGTCATCAACCAAATGAACCTAGCAGATATCTACAGAATGTTTCACCCAAACACAAAAGAATACACCTTCTATTCAGCAACACATGGAACCTTCTCCAAAATTGACCATATAGTTGCATACAAAGCAATTCTGAACAGATACAAGAAGATTGAAATAACCCCTTGTATCTTATCAGAACACCATGGAATAAAACTGGACTTCAACAACAACATAAAAAACAGAAAGTCTACACATACATGGAAACTGAACCACTCTCTTGAATGACTACGGGGTCAGGTAAGAAATAAAGATGGAAATCAAAGACTTCTTAAAATCCAATGATAATGAAGGCACAACACACCCAAACCTATGGGACACAAAGAAAGCTGTGCTACAAGGAATGTTCATAGCACTAAGTGTCTTCAAAAAGAAAATTGTGTCAGCTCATTTAGGAAATTAACAGCAGAACTGGAAGATCTGGAAAAAAAAAAAAAAGCAAACATTCTCAAGAGGAGCCGAAGACAGGAAATCATCAAACTTAGGGCTTAAATTAACAACTTAGAAACAAAAAGAACAATAAAGAATCAACGAAACCAAGAGTTGGTTCTTTGAGAAAATCAACAAAATAGACAAACCCTTAGCCAAACTAACTAAAAGTCAGAGGGAAAAAAAAAAAAAAAAACAAAATCAGAAATGAAAAGGGAGAAATAACAACAGACATTGAGGAAATCCAGAGAATCTTTAGGTCCTAATTTTAAAATCTGTTCTCCAGGAAATTTGAAAACCTAAGTGAAATGAACAATTTTCTTGAAAGATTCCAACCACCAAAGTTAAATCAAGATCAGGTTAACAGGTTAAACAGCCCTATAGCCCCTAAGGAAGTAGAAACAGTCATTAAAATTCTCCCCAATAAAAAAAGCCCAGGGCCCTATGGTTTCAGCACATAATTCTATCAGACCTTCAAAGAAGAGCTAATACCAATACTCTTCAAACTCTTCCACAAAATAGCATCGAAGGAACACTGCCAAATTCATTCAATGAGGCCGTCCCCTTGATTCCTAAACTACACAAAGACCCAACAAAGAAAGAGAACTTCAGACCAATTTCCCTCATGAACGTAGATGCAAAAATACTTAGTAAAATACTGGCAAACTGAATCCAATAACACATCAAGAGTATCATAAACCATGATAAAGTAGGTTTCATCCCAGGAATGCGGGGATAGTTCAACATATGAAAATCCATCAACATAATTCACCATATAAACAAGCTGAAAGAAAAAAAAACACATGGTCATCTTGCTAGATGCTTAAAAAGTATTTGACAAAATCCAACACCCCTTTATGCTAAAAGCCTTGGAGATAACAGGCATAAAAAGACCATACTTAGAAATAATAAAGGTGATATATACCTAGCCAGTAGCCAACATCAAATTAAATGGACAGAAATATAAAGCATTTCCTCTAAACTCAGGGACAAAGCAAGAATGCCCACTTTTACCATATCTCTTCAACATAGTACTTTAATTTTTTTGCTAGAGCAATAAGACAACTAAAGGAGATTAAGGGGATACAAATTGGAAAGGAGGAAATCAAATTATCCCTGTTTGCTGAAGATATGATAGTATAAAAAAGTGACTCCAAAAATTCCACCAGAGAACTCCTACTACTAATAAATACCTTCAGCAAGGTGCGTGGATGCAATATTAATTCAAAACAATTAGAAGAACTTCATTATACAATAGATAAATGGGCTGAGAAAGAAATTAGGGAAACAACCCCCCTTACAATAGCCACAAAAAATATAAATTACCTGGGGGTAACTCTAACCAAGCAAGTGAAAGACTTTTATGACAAGAGCTTCAAGTCCTTGAAAAAAGAAATTGAAGAGGATATCAGAAAGTGGAAAGTTCTCCCATGCTCATGGATAGGTAGGATCAACATAATAAAAATGGCCATCCTACCTAAAGCAATGTAAAGATTTAATGCAATTCCTACCAAAATACCATCACAATTCTTTATAGACCTGGAAAAAATAGTTCTCAACTTCATATGGAACAACAAAAAACCCAGAATATCTACATCAATCCTGTACAACATAACAACAACAACAACAACAAATCTGGAGGCATCACCATCCCAGATTTCAAGCTATCCTATAGGACAATGGTAATAAAAACAGCATGGTACTGGTAGATAAACAGACCAGTGCATCAATGGATTTGAATTGAAGACCCAGAAATGAACCCACACATCTATGGACACCTACTTTTTGACAAAGAAGCCAAAACCATACAATGGAAAAAGAACATCATCTTCAACAATTGGTGCTGGCCTAACTGGATTTCAACATGTAAAAGAAAGAAATTAGACCCATGCTTATCACCATGCACAAAACTTACATCCAACTGGATCAAAAACATGAAAATTAAACCCAAAACCCTAAATCTAATAGAAGAGAAATTGGGGAAAAGCCTCCAACTCATTGGCACAGATGACAACTTCCTGAACAGAACTCCAGTAGCTCAGGCTCTAAGACCAACAATCAATAAATGGGAACTCATGAAACTGAAAAGCTTCTGTAAGGCAAAAAACCCTGTAATTTGAAAAAAAAAAATGAATTTGAAAAGATCTTTCCCAACCCCACTTCTGACAGAGGGCTAATATCCATAATATGTAAAGAATTGAAGAAACTAAATGCCAAGAAACCAAATAATCCAGTAAAAAAGGGAAACAGAGCTAAAGTGAGAATTCACAAAGGAGGAATCTCTAATAGCAGTGAGACATTTGAAGAAATGCTCAATATCCTTAATCATCAGAGAAATGCAACTCAAGATAACTCTGAGATTCCATCTCACACCTGTCAGAATGGCTAAGGTCAAAAACTAAAATGACAGCCATGCTTGCAAGGCTGTGAAGAAAGGGGAACATTCCTCCTTTGCTGGTGGGAGGGTAAACTTGTACAACCACTATGGAAATCAGTCTGCTGATATCTTAGAAAACTTGGAATAGCCCTACCTCAAGATCCAGTCATACCACTTATAGTTATCCACCCAAATGATTCCTCACCAAACCATGAGGCCATATCCTCATCTATGTTCTTAGCAGCCTTATTTGTTTTTGTTTTTTGTTTTTTTTTTTTTTTTTGGTTTTTTGAGACAGGGTTTCTCTGTGTATCCTTGGCTGTCCTGGACTCACTTTGTAGACCAGGCTGGCCTCGAACTCACAGTGATCCGCCTGCCTCTGCCTCCCAAGTGCTGGGATTAAAGGTGTGCGCCACCACCGCCCGGCAGCAGCCTTATTTGTAATAGCTAGAAACTGGAAACAACTAAGATGTCCCTCAACTGATGGATGGATTAAAAAATTGTGGTATATTTACACAATGGGATACTACCCAGCTATCAGAAAGAAGGAAGTCATGCAATTCGCATCCAAATGGATGGAACTAGAAAAGCTCATCCTGAGTGAGCTAACCCAAATACCAGAAAGATGCACATGGAGTCTACTCACTTATAATTGTATTTTAGCCATATAATACAGGATAATTATCCTATAACCAACATATCAAAAGTATCACAAGCATAGACTCTGTTACCTATTAATGGGACAATTTGCCTAGGGGTGCTACCCTGTAGTCCCCCAGTGCAAGAGCAAGCTCTTAGCCTTTATGTGACTATTGAACTGAGAGGGGCTTCTATATAGGGACACTCCACATGGGAGAACTGGGTTGGGTGGTAGAGGGAGGAGAGGGTGGGAGTATGGAACAGGAAGGGTGAAAAGAGGGCACTATGATGGAGTTGTAACATTCAAAAAAAGAAGAAGAAGAAACTGAATGTCTTCTATGACAGGATCCTGTAGAATTTTCTGATTTTGATTGTTGTATCACTCTATGAATAGCACTTATTCTGCTAAAGTTTTCAGGAGTAAAGAAACAATGAGTCTAAATCTTATTTTCAATTTCTTCAGTGGGGATTGAATCTTTTATATATATTGTTTATTTATTACTTCAAGTTACATCTCCACGACGGTGCCTTCATTCCACCCCTTCCAGTTCCACCCTCCTACCTAAGCTTTTATATTTAATCTTTGCCACTTTTCTATGATTTGAAAACATTTCAAAATAAAAGTTTATTCATTTATTTTTAAAGAAAAATCTGACTTTCAATTTAAAAGGAAGCTATTTCTGATATTTTTGAGGTTGTCAGTACAAATTTTGAAATATAAAAATGGAAAAATATTCAGTAGGAAAAGAAGTCAATTACTTTACACCAAGACACATAAATTTTGTATACCTGAAATTGTATTTGTACGTGTTAATACTTTAAAACCTCTTGTCTTCTTTGTATTATCATGATAAGAAAAGGAAGGGAAGAAGCCAATGGACATAATTGGATAGAGCAGGGAAAATAAAAAGAGAGGGAAAGGGGGAAAGAAAAAATTTAGAGAGGTACATAAATAGATGATAGGTAGAGAGATAGATACACACACACACACACACACACACACACACACACACACACACACCCTACTCACTTGTGACAGTTGTTCAGGTACAATTACTTTGATGTTAAAGAGGAAGCCCTGATGAAATGTGAACATGTTTAGCAACAGTGTTTGATCCACAAGCCACCCTCATCCCCCATGCTGTAGATGGAAGGGTAATTACAGTCCATTACTGAATTACTTGCAGTTATCCTTTGATCTTGTAGTTAATACAATGAACTCTAATTTGCATAAATGTTATTAGCATATTTCACAGTACTTTCTGATCTCTTTAAGGACTGACTGCTGCCTGATAAGGAAGAACAACTTAGAACATCTTTCCTTCTGCCATTGCTAGACAAAGTGAGACTTTCGGTCTCAGTGGCAGATACAGAGCAAGACAGATGCATAGTGAAGCAGAGTTATGTAAGTTTATGAACTACCACATCTTTAAAGGCACAAAAATATTTTTATCTCTGTATTCATAAGATTCAAGTACAGCAATTCACAAACATTTGGTTCAATACATTTAATTTCTTTACTGAAAATCTCACTAACTCATTATTTATCTAGTATTATAGTCAACATTACAAAATTTCTTTTAAGGTACCACCCACCATCAACCTAATTATTGATACATAGACACTTGGAGTCATGTTCAAATGTATGCTACTTGTCATCTATTTCCATATGATGATACTCCAAACTTCCATGTTATCACTTGAAGAGAGGTTCTAACATATCAGGTTGACTTAAAATTTCCTATGTAGCAAAAGATGACCTTAAAATCCTCCTACCTCAACTTCCCTAGTGCTGGGATTATAGCCTTATACCATCATGCCCAATTACTATGAGATGCAGGAATTGAACATAAGGCTTTGTATGTATTAGACAAGCACTCAACATCTATAATGTATCTTCCATCCAAAATTTCTGGCAGTGTCTCATATCTATTGCCTTCTATCCATATCCGCATGTGTAGATTAAATCTTTTAATAATAATCCACAACAATATTCTAGCAAATTTATCTACATATACATTTTTAACTTAAAAACTTTGAATTAAGTTACAATTTTATTCTATGCTGACCATGTTCTATGTTGCTGGCAGGTTACAGGAAAATGGGAAAAGTGGGATAGAAATATTAAGAAATGGAAATCTTCTTTATCTACTGGGATTTCTGAGTGGATTTTTCCCTGTTGTTCTAGAGGGTACTAATTTTTAGAGACATTCTTCATGGTGTCTACTCTTAACCTGAAAAAGAAACTCCAGTGTTTTTGTTCAGGCTTTCAAAATGAACAGTAGATAGTCTATGGACTAAAAAGTCACAAGACTAAGACCATTTTGAGGTCCTAGAACAAAATTAAGAATCAGTTTAGGTAAAACATATCCTAACCAGAAACCTTAATCTTTTTATTGCTAAAGTGAATAGAGTATCTTTGTTCTTACTACAAAT
>CAJQZJ010000275.1:203664-215723 GCA_907164525.1 Lophiomys imhausi | reverse complement strand
CTTTTTATTGCTAAAGTGAATAGAGTATCTTTGTTCTTACTACAAATAAGAAATTGATTTATAAATGATGTTCAACAACTTTGAACTCTCTAATTGGCTGCCAAAGATCTAACCCTTAACTATAAACTATAAATTGTAATTATGTAAAGATTGCACTACTAAATAAAATGTTGGATCTTATTATATGAAGCCCCTGCAGATGTTATAGAGAAGTCTACATTTTTAAAACAAAATTTTCAGGTTAGTGATCTGTGTCTGGCCCATCAAGTTTGTTGCTTTTAAGTCTTTTTACAGTGTGTATTACAACGGATTTTGAAATGAAAATATTTGACCATTGTGACATAAAAGTTAATTATGTTTTCCACTTGGTATCTTTAAAAGACATCCTAGACTAGAAGAAAGTCTAGTAAGTATCTTAGATGCAGTTACCTTACACGGTGTGCTGTCATTCTACAGTGCCTTTAAGATGTCCTGGAGCTCATGTGCAGACCCACCCTGAAAGTAACAGCTTATTCTGAGTGCACAGCAGAGCCTGAGGATTGATGTTGTCTTTTATAGAGTTCCCTGCGCTGAGACAGCTATAAGACTTTTAATGGACTTAAAAGCATGGGTCTGATAAATTGCCACTTAACACAAATTAACAGGTCAGATGAATGATCTCAGAAAAACAGACTCTTTACTTGGCTTTTGGTAAGCTCGAAGTTGAGAGACATGAACAAAGTACATGAAGGAAGGGTCAGCTAAGATGAGACATCTCCAATAGTTCCTTTTTAAAATATGTGTCATTCTGATAGTTTCTCACTCACTGAACACTTATTGCTATCCTAGTTTAATTAAGGTATACTAGCTACTGAAATCACAAGAGTTGTCCTGAAGCTGGCTACATGCTAGTCAAACATATGTACCATGTACATATATAGTCTCAATCATTATTATGAAGTTATTAAGTACTGGGAAACTATTAAAGGAAGACAGTGAAGTAGAAAGGGACATATATCTATCTTGTCATTTAAACAGTAATTGCACTGTCACAATTAACACTCTAGCTATTTGGTACCTCTGGAATCTATTGAAAGCTTATAACTTATGCAAGAAAAATGGATGATTTATTATAGTCAGTTTCATCAATTAACACAACATCATCAATACTTAATACCTACCCAATGGACACTTGATGTACCAGCATTTATGAGAGTCACAGTCAGAAAACAAAAATCAGAAGTCCTTGTTCCTACTTAATCTTCTGCTCATAAGAGAGAAGACAAGAAGTAGACAACTTTCACAACATCTCACTCCATTTTTACAAATACTTCCACACAGTCTATTATAAGTTTTTAGACTGGGTAAACTAAAGTGCTAGAGCCCTACTCTGTGTTTATTTCTCAACCCCTTTAATGACACAGACATTAATGACTAGGTCGTTATAAGTCAACAGATAATATAGGAAGTGATAATAAGTAGGGATCCCCAGGAAAAGGAGACAGAACAGAATAAATCTGGAGAGGATCATATAATCATGCCAATCTGATCTTTGCCACAGATGCAATCTGCAATAATATAAATTAAAAAAAAAAACATCATGGAGAAAGAAAAAAATCTGATTACAAAGTTTCTTTAATTTTCAGGAGCCAGTATGCCACTGTCAACTAGGCAACAACTCATCCCACAAATATTACAAAGAAAAAGGAACATGTGGTACATGCAAAGAAAAACAAATAACTAACCAACACAATGCATGTTAAATGCCTCACAGCAAATGTACTAGAAATAGTAACCTCAAAGAATACTTCTAAAGAAATGCAAATATTTTTTTAAAAATCCAGAAAGCCCACAAATTGCACAAGAATAAAACAGAAATATCAACAGAGACACATCAGATCTAAGAAGAAACCAAAAACTATATCTGAAATTGAAAATTATTAGTGAAATTTTAAAAATTTCAAATATAATAACATATGGAGGAAAAATTAATAAAGAAAGCAATTTAAAAGATCAGACAATGGAAAATAATGAATCTTAAGAGTAGAATGTAAAAAAAATATGTCTTGAAATAAATTAAATAAAAAACACACAGAGAGAAAGACAGAGTGAAAGAGAGATGTATGTATTTTGCAACCAGTAATGGAAAAAAAAAACAGGCTATGAATTTGAAAGGAGGTGTATGTAAGCAAGGAGGAAAAATAGGAAAGGGGAAATGATGTCATTATTTATTTACTTTTTATGTTTATTTATTTCTTCAGGTTACATCTCCAGCACAGTGCACTCTTTCTACCCCTCCCAGTCTCACCCTCCCATCCTCTACCCCTATCCCTTCCATCCTCTGGAATGGGATGTCCCTACATTTCAGTTCTCCATCCCAGTTCAGCAGTCATATGAGGCCCAAGAGCCTCCTCATACACTGGGGGCCTACAAGGCAGCACCACTAGGGCAAAGTGTCTCGTTGAAAGGACACAAAATCTATGTTCCTGATGCCTTTGGTGCATTGGTTGTAGTATAGTTATACTGCACTATATGGCTAAAATCCAATTATAAGTGAATAGATGCCATGTGCATCCTTCTGAGTCTGGGTTAGCTTAGAAAACCTCAAGACCCAGCCATAACACTTTTGGGTATACATCCAAATGATTCCTCACCAAGCCACAAGGACATTTCCTCATCTATGTTCATAGCAGCCTTATTTGTAATGGCTAGAAACTGGAAACAACCCAGATGTCCCTCAACTGAGGAATGGATTTAAAAAATGTGGTACATCTACACAATGGAATACTATTCAGCCATCAGAAACAATGAAATCATGCAGTTTTCAGCCAAATGAATAGAACTAGAGAAGCTCATCCTGAATGAGCTAACACAGACTCAAAAGGATAAGGTCATTATTTTATAATATAAAAACTAAATTAAAAATTGATAAAACAGATTTGTTTAGAAAAGCATCCAAGAAGCTCAATGAACTCCAAGAAAAATGAACTGCACTGAAAGAATTCTACACCAACATGGATTATAATCAGAGAAAAGGGCAAAGCTTGAAAAATGAAGCTAACAGAAAAGCTAACATACATACATACATATATATATATATACATACATACATTTATATATGTATGTGTTAACAATAACGATAATAACATTCGGAGATAAAGAATCTCCAAATATGTCATTTTGTTTGTTTTGTGTTGGCCATCTACAGCTGAGCATAGAGGACTGGCCTTAAGAGTGGTTTGTATCTCCAGTGAGAGTCCATTCTAGAGAATTGATTTTTTTTTTTCATTTTCCAATGGCTACAGGTGGATAAAGCATGTGGGTTAGGGGGATAGGGGATTGTGTCCAATTTCCCGCATGGAGTTCAGACACCATTTGATACAGACCCATGTAGGACCTGTGTATGCTTCCATAGTATCTGTGAGTTCATATGTTTGTCAGTTCTGCTGTGTTTGGAGATCCCTGTTTCCTTAGTGTCCTCTATCTCTTCTGGTTCTTACAATATTTCCACTTCCCCTTCCACAGGTTTTCCCGAGCCCTGAGATGAGGGAGTTGATGGAGACATCTGTTTAGGATAGAGTGTTTCAATGATTCTCACTCTTTACACATTTTCCCAGCTGTGTCTCTCTGTACTTGCTCTCATATACTGTAAGAAGAAGCCTCTCTGATGATAGTTAAGCAAAGATTGATCTATGAGTATACCAGGATGTCCTTAGAAGTCATTTTTTGTACATTCCTTTAGTAGAACAATAGAATTTAATTTTCCCCCAGGACCCTGGCCTATCTGGTCTTAGGTTCTTGTACACCTGTGCAGTATTTGGAGATGAGTTCCATCTCATGCAGTGTGACTTATATCCAATTAGAGATTAGTTGGTTACTCCTACAAGTTTTGTGCCACTATTACAGTAACTCATCTGCAGACATTTCACAATTGTAGACTGTAGACTTTGCAGCTGGGTTGGTATTTATCTCTTTCCCTTTGTATCATGAAGAAAACTGTCAAATATCTTCAACATTTTTCCTTAGGGGTAAAGGCTTTAGGTAGTCACCAGCTGACTTTCCTGTACTCGGTGAGTTGTGTAGATATTGTCTTCAGCTCGGACCTTATCATGAGTTTGTGGAGAGCAACCAATAGCGTTGGCAATACCCTGAGTTGTTTGGGGGAGGAGGGTTCCCATGGAACTCCTTTAACCAATAACTCAATTAGATGTAATTCATTTCTTGCACTGGACACTTCATTTGGAAAAGAGAGATGTAAAATTGAGGCTCTGCTTTCCTGTTATTTAGCATTTCTATTTAGATTAAATTTACATGTATGTATGTTAGGAAGCTTCTATGGAATTACTTTTCTATACAACCATCAATAACCTTTAGTTTTAGTTGTCCTTCCCCACATTCTTTCTGTCACCTCCATTATCCCTGTCACCCCATTTAATCCTCCAGTTCGTGACACCCACCATGTCCACCCATAAATATATTTTATTTCCCTTCATAGGGAGAGCCATTTCTCTCCCCATACCCTTACTCTATATGTAACCATGGTGGTAACATGGATTGCAGCTTACTTATCAAAGACTTAACAGATATCATTCACATATCAGCAGATACATGCTGTATTTGCCTTTCTGTGTCTGGGTTACCTCACTCAGGGTGATTTTTTTCCAGCCTTTTTCATTACCTGAGAATTTAATGATTTAATTTTTTAAGGCATTGGTTAATATTCCATTGTGTATATGTACCACATTTCTTTATCCATTCCTCCCTTGATGGACATGTAGGTTGTTTTCAGTTTCTGGCTGTTATAAATAGAGCAGAATGAACATACTTGAGCAAGTGGCTCTGTAGTAGGATGAAGCAACCTTTGGGTATATACCCAAGAGTGGTATAGATACATTTTGGGCTATATCTATTTCCAGCTCCATCAGGAATTGTCACATTGATTTTCATAGTGGCTGTACATGTTTTCATTCTCAGCAATGAGTTGATGTTCCATTTATTCTACACCCTTGTCATCATGAGCATCATCTGTTTCATTGATCTTGGACATTCTGACAGGTGTATGATTAAATCCCAAAGAAGATTTGATTTGCATTTCTCTGGTTACTAAAGATTTTGAACATTTCTTTCTTTCTCAGCTATTTTTGGTTCTTCTTTTAAGAATTCGGTCTTTGTATCTGTACCCCATTTTGGGGGGGTTGGTGAGACAGGGTATCTCTGTGTAATAGTTCTGGCTGTCCTGGACTCACTTTGTAGACCATACTCACAGAGATCCACCTGACTCTGCCTCAAGAGTGCCACCATGTCCAGCTCTCTGTCCCATTTTTAATTGGGTTGTTTATTGTGGGCTTTGGATTTTAGTTTGTTTAATTTATATATAATGGGTATTTAATATATATTTATATATTATATATAATATGTATTTAATATATAATATATATATATTAAACAAACTAAAATCCAAATTCAACATATATAGGAATATATATGAAAATATACATATATATTAGATTTACAGTGTATATATATATATAATATATATCTATGCATATAGATATAATATATCATATTTTATCCCTCTGTTGTATATGTAGCTGTTTCATTTTCTTCCAGTTGTTTTTATGGCAGATTACATTAACCAATTTTCATGTGTTAAACCATTCTTGAGTCTCTGGAGTGAAGGCTACTTGATCATGGTAGATGATCTTTTTTATATGTTCTTGGATTCAATTTGTATTTTGTTAAGTATTTTTGCATTAATGTTCACAAGGGAAATTGGTCTGCAATTCTCTTCTTTGTAGAATGCATTTGGCAATGTTCCTCCTGTTTCTATTTTGTGAAATAATTTGAGGAGTACTGGTGTTAGCTCTTCTTTGAATGACAAAATTTTACTCAAAAATCATCTGACTCTGGGCATTTTTGTTTGGGAGACTTTTATTGACGGTTTCTATTTATTTAGGGTTATAAGTCTATTTAAGTTGTTTATATGATCTTGATTTAACCTTTGGTAAGTGGTATCTCTGGAGAAAATTATCCAGTTCTAGATTTTCCAATTTTGTGCAGTATAGGTTTTTAAAGTATAATCTAATGATTCTTTGGATTTTTTCAGTATCTATCTCTATGTTCCCATTTTGGTTTCTAATTTTGATAATTTGAATATTCTCTCTCTGACTTTTAGTTAGTTTGGATAAGAGAGTGTCTATCTTGTTGATTTTCTCAAAGAACCAATTCTTTGTTTCCTTGATTCTTTTTATGATTCTCTTTCTTTCAATCTTATTGATTTCATCTTTCAGTTTGATTATTTCCTGGTATCTATTCCTCTTGGGTATGTTGTTCTAGAGCATCCATCAGTGCAGTTATATGTCTAGTATGAGATCTCTCCAATTATCTTTTTATTTAGGCTATTGCGGGTTGCTTTGTGACCAAGTATGTGGTCTATTTGGAGAAAGATCCATGAGGTGCTGAGAAGAAGGTATATTCTTTTGTGTTTGGGTGAAATGTGCTGTGCATATCTGTTAGGTCTATTTGTTTTATAGCATCTGTTAGCTCCACTATTTCTCTGTTTAGTCTGTGACTGGAAGACCTGTCTATTGTACAGAATGTGATGTTGAAGTCTCCCCTGTTGATGTGTGAGTGCCAATGTGTCCACTTGAAGCAACAAACAAATTTATTAACTAAAAAAAAAAAAAAAAAGGGGGCAGGTGGCAGGACTGAAACACTGTGAATGGAATAGAGGATACAGCCATTCAGCCTGGTTTTGCAGACCTCCAGGTGTCGAGAAGACGTGGAGCTAAGGTAAAGTACAAGAGAATTGTGGTGTTGGCCCATGCCTTTGACTTCAGCGGAGATGGGGGGGAGCACCTTAGAGTTGGTGGTCTTATGTATTCTGGAGTCATATGGAGCGGGGTGGTGAGGGTGCATACTCTTGGTCCCACCATTCAAGAAGAGTACACCCTTGGTCCCAGCACACTGGAGACAGAAATGGGCAGATCTTGGAGCTCAGGGTCAGCCTAATGCAGGGCAAACTCTAAATAGAAAAAGACTTCGATCCAGGAGTGGTGGAACACATCTTTGATCCCTTCAGATGAGAACCACAGGTCTCTGATCCCAATAACTAGAGTTCAGAGACACACACATGGGATTTGGAGAGACCTAGGTTTGGAGGCTACTTACAAAAGGCCTTCTCGATGCAGGCAGATTGCCCTTTGGGATCTCAAAACATATACACTGGAGCTGGTTTAGCTCCAAGGTGACAGAATGATTTCTTCTTTAACCCGGATTGAAAGATAACGCTTTGTATGTTGTCAGAAGGCCAAATTTGCTTCAGGAGAAGTATTACCTAGCCCTCCCCCCCCAAAAAAAGAGGGTAATTGTCCCAGGGTTGGGATTGGGGCAGGGCTCTGTTCTTATCTTTCCAGGAGAATCGAAGCGTCCATTCAGGGAGCCCGGGGATGGCTGGACAGCAGAAACCTCAGCAGAGAGCAGAACCAGGCACCAAGGATGACGAGTGATCCAGTTGATTCAGCCTGGCAGACTTCCTCAATAGCTGTCTCCATCGGGGACCTGCAAACACGGCAATCCAATGTCGCTGGGACCGTTCATCTCTACACAATGCCCAGGCCGGAACCTCAGTGAAGCCTGCAAGATCAGCTTCTGCCTACAAACCCCTTAGGTCATCTAAACAGCTGAGAACAGAAGGACTGAACATAAAAGGAGTGTACTAACATTTTTAAACATTTTTCCATTTTGGTTCGGGCCCCAGACAGGTTTACTATGACCCAAATCAGCAGGAAGTCACTTTAAGAGAGCAACGTCCCATGCCCAGAGGGTGGGGAGGGTGTTTCTCCACCCTTCTTTTTGGTTATTTGAAGGATAACTGAAAACTCTGATATTTAGGGGAAGAGATTACAAGCTGATAAATGGTCCTGTTTAATGGGTTTTGGAGGTTAGACCCAGGGACTTCCTACTTTTCCTTTTCTGTATCCTTCTTCCACTTCTATGTAGGAGTGCATAGGCTAGAGAAAAATGAGACATAGACATAGCACAGGAAGGTCCAAGAAGAAGGGACAGATTATTGAATATGCCCTGATACCTTTGTAGATTGATACAAAATTAGTAGTATATTTGGCTAAAGTGGTATTGACCATTGTTTATTGTGCAAAAATAAGATCGTATTGGACTACATCGGTATTGATCTTTGTATATTGATACAAAATTAAGATTATAGTTGGCCACAATGGTATTGACCCTTGTATATGGACGTAATATTAAGATTGTATTGGGCTACATAGGCATTGATCTTTGTATATTGATACAAAATTAAGAGTATATTTAGCCACAATTGAATAGATCTTTGTATATTGATACAAAATTGAAGGTAACGCTTCCTAATGGTATCATACCTAGAGATACTTAAAAATAAAATGTGAAGCTCTGGCCTCTTGATACCAACCGTCTAAAACTGTTTAGGATAGTTAAGAAAAACAAACTCCTAGTCATGCAAACATGTCACTTTGTTAGCTACTATGACAGTCTATCACAGATATTCTCTAAACCACTCAGTAATCAAGTTGTTAAGAGACAAGCAACATTTGCT
This sequence comes from Lophiomys imhausi, assembly GCA_907164525.1. NCBI lineage: Eukaryota > Metazoa > Chordata > Mammalia > Rodentia > Muridae > Lophiomys > Lophiomys imhausi. Next base: position 207,151 of record CAJQZJ010000275.1, on the reverse strand, counting down.
TATCTAAATACAAGAGATGGATAGGGCATCTTCAAAAACCCCAAGAGATCTGCAGAATATGGCATTCAAAGATGTTATCTTAAATTAAGATTTTTTTTTATATCGAGACATATCAGCTCTTGACAGCACCCCCTATTCTACTCCAAGTAGAAGATAAGCATTGAAGAATCTCCAATGTGAGGTGGTTGAATTAGTGGCAAGCCTATCTCTTGGCATGAAAAAACTCCTTGCTTCAACTGCAGACAGACTGCTGTCCAAAAAGGACAAAACTTGGTAGCAGGGAAGTCGACAGCCTAGCTCTGCCAAGTCAGGTTAGGTATGTCCTTCATAATTCCTGCTCTACAATACATGTCTGTCAGAGAAACAGGACCAAAAGGCTGAAGACTGATGCTGGAATGTGTGGAGAGAAAAGGAGAACTGTCCAGGCAGTCACTGGTTTGTCATTTCTTAGTATTGGAAGCTGCAGGCCCTGCACTTCCTATATCATCAGATATATTTATCCCTCTCAGGTCTCTGAGGTGGTTGAAGAATAGACAGCTAGAGTCTCATAGTTAAATTTTGAGTTGTTTAGGAATCAAGAGGGTGTTCTAGATCTAAGAAGATGGTTATAATAGTGATGCAAGTTAGTATGAAAGCTAAGTCAGTTATAGAACTTTAAATTCATGGAGATGGTTAGATGGTATAATGTTAAATTCAAGGCCCAAATATGTATGAACTGGACATTGGGAAGGTATACTGGGCCATTTAATTCTCATAAATATGGCATATTTATTTCTGTTGTTTTGTATAGTATTTACTGTTATTAGAGAAGGAACCATTTGTTGGACTGAAAGGGGAAGCTGTTGGGGGGGAAGAGGGTGGAAGGGTGGGACATGAAGGGGGAATAGGTAAGGCTTTGTGACTGAGATGTAACTTGAAGAAAAAAAAAATAAAGTATTTAATTAAAAAAAAGAAAAAAGAAAAAAAGTTCTATCAGAAAGCTATCAGCAGAGAAAAATACAGCCTACAGTATTAGTATGACAGGATGCTTTCAAATAATATATCTGATAAAATAATACACAAAATATGTGAATAAGATACAAAATATCCAATAAATTCATGACAGTCTGCTCAATATTGGTATTAACTAGAGAGACATAGCTTAAAACAACCATGAGTTCCTAGTTTATACCCAATAGGTTGGCTCCTGTAAAAAACAAAATGAGAAGAATGGAGTTTGGGAGATGGATGGTGGAAATGAATGTCTAACATTGTGGATTATTTAAAACCACTATTCTACACTTAAAAAATCAATGAGGATGATAAGTGTTACATTGTGTATTTTACCATAAAAAATTAAAATGAGAAAAGTGGTAGGAATGATGAAAAAGTTATTTAAGTGACAGAGAACACCAGGAAGGTTCATTACTTGAAGTGGTCTAATTTCCTTTCTGAAAAGTGGACAGTATAGTTTGTTGAAGACCCTGCAACTAAGGTTGCAGTTTGCCATGACTGGACAACCCCAAGTTTGGTGCGAAATGAAGGACTTCCTTTGCCTGTGGGGTTTCCTCTTCTCTGTCTAACTTTATCTGGGGAGTCTGACCCCCACCCTTTTACCTGAGGAATGTCACCTAATCCTTAGGGAAGTTACAGATTCAATTTCATTTCTTCTGATAAGAAAGGCTGAGCATGTACCTGAGGTTTCTGGAATGCCTTTCCAAACAAATAAGGCATCCTAGTACATTAAGTTTCAAGATGCACCTACCCTCCTTACAAACTCCTTCCAAATAATCATGTCCATATAGCCCTTATTCATCCAGAATAAAGTACATAATCTGTTTCACTGAATATTGTCTAAGAGAGCTGTTTCACTGAATATCATCTAAGAGAGTTATAACATTAAAATCCTCAGAGAAGTCCTTTTCCTCTCTGCACTCCCAGCTGGACCAGGATCCTGCTGACCCACCTGTTCTGACTCTGCCTCATCCTTTCCAGCCTGCTTGGCATCTATGCCTGGACACCCTGAGGGAAGAAGTGGAGCACAAAACCACAAAAGTTTGTAAAACTCTCAAATATGGTAGATGCTGAAGTTGAGCCACAGTTTATTTAGGTACAGAGATCTGTTCCTTAAGCAGTGGTAAGAGGAAAGTTATCCTGATCTCTGGAGAAGGATGTACTGCTACAAGTGTTGGTGCATCCGGCTGGGGCTATAAAGGCCTGGTGACAGTCACGTGGTCATGGCTGTCTGATAGTGGTAGTGATTCTGCAGGTGCTGCAGGCATAGCAGTTTTGGGTGATTTGAAGGATACCCAGGATGGATGTGCAGACAGATGTAACTTAGTCTCAACTACGGAAAAGAAGCAAGATCAAAGCAGAATAGATTATGTGTTTGTTTGCTTAATAAGTTCAAAAGGAAAAAATTAGAGAGGGAGAAAAGATGTTGCATTGATTCCACCATAATTTTTATGGAAGTTTATGGTGTGAAAGAGATTGTTTATACTCCTAAATACTTAAGTCAGTTTGATATTCTTTTCATTGCATTCATGATACTGAAATTATTGTTTTTTATCAATAGTAAACACAAGGAACAAGACTTATTCAAAAGTTAACCTTTTAGGGAAATACCCTACATGTTTTCTCCTGCTCTCATAAACTGAGAGATATGTGATTCAGCTTTTTCTATAACATATACCAGAAATGATGAATTTGTAAAGAGGAAAGATTTGTTTTGGCCCATGACTTTAGAGGTATCAGTTCATGATGGCTTGGCTCAGTTACTTCAGGTTTGTGACAAGGGAACACTTCATGGTGGGAACATTTGCTATAACAAAAGAGTTTACTTCATGAGCAAAAGCAGGAGAGAGAGAAGAGTCAATGCCCAAATCCTTAAAGGACACTCACTATACCCCAGCTCTTAATGATTGCAACACTGTACAACTGTTTCAAGCAAGAAAACAGTCTTTAATAGATGGACTTTGGTACAGGAAGGAAAGGGGACATTACAATAAGATGCAAACTACAACCGGATACTAAACAGAAAAGATTGTTTTCTCTTCTTCTCTAAGATCTTTAAAGGACCTTTATTATGGCCGGGGGTGACTGGTAACCGAGAGCAAATGGGAATGGAAATATTGACTTCATAGTTGAAATATACAAGTTCTTCCTCAGCATCATTTTAGGGATGGGAAAAGTGAGACTGTTGTTCATGATGGTGCTAGAGAAATTGAGGCTCATTAGTTTGAGGTGACATTTATAGAAAGGAAAATTAGGAAGGAAAAATAAAGCAAAGATGTGTGAAGAATCTGAGAGCTTGGACTAAAACTGTAGACTTGGATAGCTGAAGGTTTGAAGATTACCTTCTCCATCCAGAATTTTGTAGATTCTCATCCCTAGTGCTTAAATGACAAACTTACTAAAGTCATAGAGTCTCGTGGGGCTATAACCTCTCAGTCCTGCATATTTTCATTTAGGATTATATGTGAATAATAGAGAGCGAGTGTTGAACTGT
>CAJQZJ010000275.1:166310-193721 GCA_907164525.1 Lophiomys imhausi | reverse complement strand
TATTCACTAAATCTAACTTATATTAACCTATCAGCCCCTTCACTACAAAGTGCAAGTATCTTGGCATTTACTCTGGGAGGAAGCCAAATTAGCTTAAGGGGTTGAGCAAAGACTAATAAAGGTTCAGTTCTTGTGTTGTGAAGCTTGAACAATTAATATGAGTCTCAATTATTTGAGTGATAGCCAGGTTAAGAGAGATAGTGTGAAACAAATACAATTCTTTAAAGTTATACTAATGTGTGTGTGTATGTGTGTGTGTGTGTGTGTGTGTGTGAAATAGTGAGTATGTTCCTTAGAAAGAGACACAGAGGAAGGGAATAAGAAATCCTTCATAACAATAGCCATACTAAACAACAAAATGTTATCTACAGTATACTAAAAAATGTTAAAATTAGTATAAAGCAGATTTGAGATTGACCCAAGAGAATTTTTCTATATCTTTGGAGTAAGCAGTATCCTTTCATGTCCCTTTAACATAATGTCTGGAATAGTAAATAAAGGATGAAACTATTCTCAAAATGATGGAAGAGACAGGAATTGTCTTAGGAACTGTAGGTGTTTAGGTGTAAGAGTGTTTAAAAGGTTAGGTTCTTTTAGGTAAGAAAAGAGAACAGCAACAACAGCTAAAATTAGAAGAACAATTTTAGGCATAAATGTAACATACAAGTTGAAATAAAATACCAATGTGAGAAGAAAGAACCAGGAGCACAATAGTCTCAGGAAAAGCAAGTTTGATAAATAGGTAGTGAGCAGAAACAAAGGAGGATGCTGAGGAAGTACACTCTTGAGGATATATTCACTTGGACAGCACACAGTTCCACAATATGAACTATAGAGATATGGAGTGAATGGTGTCTATCTTAAATTAATATCCCTGAAGAAATATTCTAATATCAATAAATAGCTCAGTTTAACAACAGCTTAGAGATGACCAATGCTCTGATAGCAAAGGAGAGAAAAAGTTCACACCCATAGGCTCAGCAGATTTCTGTTTACATCCTGGTCCCATCTTTACTATTATTTCTAATAGATTTGGATTATTTTCTTATTTTACATGTCAATATTTCTAGAGTTATGGGAAGGTTTGAATATGTGTGGTATGTTACTTTTTGATTGTATATTAGGGCACTCAGATCATTTTAAAGCCATCAAAATATTACCTATGACTATTCAGTTTTAAATAAAGCTGATTTGAACATAGACTCATTGGTAACCTTCCCAGGTTCTCCTGAAGAACAGCAGGTTTGAGAAACCCCTGCTTTATTTTCCTTATAAACGTGATGAGAAAGGTAGGGTGAATGGTACTTATTTTCATGTCTACTTCTTAAACTTCATGGTTTTATACCTATCACTGCCTTAAAGACTGCTTTCTCCTGGGATACATGACTTGATGGGATTTGGTCAGTGGATGTGAACTTGCCAAATCAAAAACCACAGTGAAGTGACATCATCTGTGTTTATATTCACTAATCCTGTAACTTGTGGTTTCATCATTGGCCACTCCCCTTCATGTATGGATCCCTAAATTGTTAGAAATGGGAGGAGTTAGGTAAAAGGCTTAGTGTAAAACATAATACGATGTGTGAGGTCTCTGGAACTGAATGTCACACTAATAATAGAAGCCTTAGGGCTAGTTCACTCACTATCCTAGTTGTAATGTGATTTTCCCATTTGTTCATTTGCTTGTGTTTTGTCCATGTTCAAAGCAGCAATCAGGAGTATGCCAATGCAGCTGGGTCTCAGAGCAGTCTACAAATGTCTTGCTGCTCCCATGGATGAACAGTGGAGGGAGACAGACCTCGGAATTTTCCCTAATGAAATTTTGACCACCATGTGCTGGCTTTTATTTTTGGTGATATATTGCTTTTATGAAAAATATCTATGAATGACCTTCACTTAAGTATTACATAGAAGATTATATTAAAAGTGCTACAGGGAGATGTGGGTAAGTGAATCCAGAGTAAAAAACTTAGGAAAAAAGAATAAAAGGGGGGAGTATTGAGGCCCAGGAGATGATGGGCAGGCACAAGACTGCTTGTATGCATCAAGAGTGAATGAGTGAGTTAGTGAGTGAGAGAAAAATGTGTGTGTGTGTGTGTGTGTGTGTGTGTGTGTGTGTGTGTGTGTTGTAGGAGCAGAAAGGCTTCAAAGGAGAAATGATTTGGGTAATAGCAAGACTGTGGGCTCTTGCTATCTATCAAGTTCATATCTTTTGTAGTGTTTGTATATAAGCAGTACACATTATTTTGGTTTGTTAAATCATCTCTTGATTATTTGTGATATGCAATGCAATGTAAATGCTTTGTAAATCATTGCTATAATTTATCAATAAAATAATAACTAGGGGAGATTCTGTACATGCCCAACATACATGCCATCATTTTTCTCATTTTCTTTAAAATTCTCAGATATGAAAATTATATGTGTGGATGACCGACTATATATTTCAATTTCAGACCTCTTGTCTTTGAATTTGAGTGCAGTCTTTGCATGCAGTTTTGTCCTGGCTTTTTCTTATCCTTCCCTAGATTTTCTTGAAACTAATGTATTAAACACAGAACCATGAGTGTGAAGAGAATAGAGTACGACAGTTAAACCTCACTGGTTCACTCTTTGTCAAGGAGCTAGTCTGGTGCCTGACCCATTATAAACAACCACAGTATATTTTTTCTGTTTAATCTATTCAAAATATCATCACATTGTTACAGACAATATCTTCTTAAGAGTATGTGTCTATCTCATCCTCATGAATAAGCAAAGTATAATTGTTTCTGTTGTATCAGACCTCAGCTGAGCACTGCGTGGTGTTGAATGTTCTTATGGTACATTTTGTTCTCAGTTCTTGTTTGATGCTGATCTCTTCCAACATACCTTTCATCTTCTGATATCTGGCAGACTGTTTTATTTAAGAACATCACTTTGGGTTTTTTTTGCAAGGCAACAATGACTCCAGAATTATTATTGGTATTTTCATCAGCCTGTGCTAATGCTCAGTCTCTAAACAATTGGCAAAGTAACTGCTGATACAGCAGCTGCTTTATCCTCCCGGGCAATTCAGGTAATTTTGTACACTATGGTTGCAACTGCAAAGTTTAACACCATAAACAGTATGAAATGGTGGAAATGTGCCATCCATTTGTACTCTCAACAAACTTTCATTTATATTTTAACTCTTAAACTTACTTTCCTGTTGCTAAAATCATTACATTTTAAAAACATTATTAATTACATGATGCCCACTAATATAAATATTCTTGGAATAATAATGGGTGTCCTGCAGAACACCAGGCTGTGCAGGTTTTATTTCTTCATTAATTTATTTTTATTTAATTTTAGTTTGATATTTCAAAGGAGAGTTGTGAGTGAAAGTTGGCATGGTCATATTATGGAGAATAAATTTATTTGAATTAAGAAAAGCAGCATTCTCTGATTTTTCCCACCTCCAAGACTTTGGAAGGATGTCAGCAGCCTTAAAGGACATCATGCATAATTCCATTTTTTAGAAAGCAACACAGAAAAACTTTGTGGATTCCCAGAATGTAAACCAATACATCTGAAAGCATGGTGGTAAAATGCTTGGGAAACAAAAAGAACGTTATAACTTCCATAAATAAACAGGACTCTTGAGTTTATAGAGGTGTCTATATCATACACAAAAAAAACTTTTGGAAATTTAGGACAATCTATACGCTATTTTAATGAGACTGGAGTCACATCATGTTTTCAGAAGTTTTTCAATGCTCTGTCCTCAGTCAGTCCTTTTCTCTCTTCATACCTCACTGGCCTCTGTGGTGCTGAATCACATCCTCCTGACTGATCCACTTTCACCTCTTGGTTTACATAACCCAAACCTCTCCTCATAATCATTCTCCTTTTCTTGTCTTTCTCAATTTGCATTATGGTTCTAACACTGGTTTCCAGCTATGAAGTTGCCTGTGGCCATCTGATATGGTTTTGCTGTTCAAGTAAAATGAGGATGACCTACATTATGTCCAGCCAGCAGATTTTAGAGCTCTGTACTGGCTCACAATCCCAGGGGGTAGCTATTCTATCAAACCATATAGCAAAGACAGGATGACATGGATCTGAGCCCCTAGTGGACCTGAGGAACACTTGAACATGAACAAAAACACCTTTTTCCTTGAATTCACTAAAACTGGCTTAAATCAAGTTAAAAAAATTATATAAACTAGTTTTAAAAGCGTTAATTGTGCCAATTATAAACCACAGAGTTAGACAAGGACTTCAAGATTTCGTTACTAATAATATGCAAACCAGTCCAATGTGGGGGCATTAGGCTTGAAGAAAAGACTTAGATAGGACATGATGCATAACTCAGACATGGTAAATGCAATTCAAGAAAGCAGATAAAATTGAGACTAAAATTCACTTCTTATAGAACAATGATCACTAAAGCATGAACCCATCGTATAGGAGCCATGTTCTCCAACAACTGACCAGATCGATCACAGGAAATGAGCCCTTTCCTGTTGGATAGAGCAGGCCAGTGTTCATTGTGAAGGCTTGGGGAGGCAAAAAATGGAAAAATATAAAATGTAACTCACTGACTGAAATTTGAATGATTCCTTTCTTTATGAATATTTTCTAGGCTAATATACAGCAAACAATGACCTCACAAATTATCATATTTATAAATGTGAAATATATGAAGTTTCTGTCTATTTTATAGTATTAATAATACTTAAGACAAGAATTCAGTCTTATATCTTCAAACTCTTTTCATCATAAATACTTTGTCTATGACTACTTTGTGTTTCCAATGTTTTCTCTATCTACTAATTCATGAATGATATGAGATTATGTATTATTTTTGTACACCTTTCAATAAAAATCCATGTGCGTTTACTAAATGGAAGTTTATAATTCAAATCAGAAAACTGTTAAGTTCTTGTGTTTGCCATTCTTTCAGAATGACAATGGGTTGAACTTGGAAACTGCTCTTTAGTTCAGTGTGTTGCAATTTATACATCTATAGTGTACCTTCTCCATGTTAGAAGTTTTACTGAAGAATAGAGATAATTTAAAAAATACATTCAACTTTTTATGATTCATAATAGAAACAATTAGACATAGGTATGATATAGATTCAACTCTCCTGTCAGTGGATTTTTTTTTTTTTTAATTATAGCACAGTAAGGTACAGACATTAAGGCTTCTTAGTCAGGGAAGGAGGACATTTACATGTAAATTATTGTCTAGTTACATCTTCAACATCTGTCAAAATTCATCTCGAAATTCTAAATTAACTTCTCAGCTACCAACAAGAAACAGGTACTAAAATAATTTGTTAACATTTATTGATATTAGGTCTAGTGCTAGTGCAAAACTCATCCTGTGAATTATTTTTCAGACCAAAGTTATACATGGGGTATTGTTTTATAAATGTAGGTATCAACACTCAGAGAGATTAAGTCAGCCTTCAAACTCCAGTCTCCAACACCTAGCAAATGTCAACTTGACTCTAACTCTATATTTAAAGTATGAATTATCACTTTCTCTTCTGTTTCCGTGGGTCTGTTGTCTCTGATTACCATCAGATTTTGAGTCACTGTGAGATATGTTCCTCTTCTTCGTTGTTTCTCTGGTCAAGAATGTCTCCATCAGCTGTAAGAATTCTCTGGTGGAATTTTTGGGGTCGCTTATGTATAATATCATATCGTCTGCTAATGGGGATAATTTGACTTCTTTGTTTCCAATTTGTATCCACTTGAGCTCCGTTATCTGTCTTATTGCTCTAGCAAGAACTTCAAGTACTATGTTGAAGAGATATGGTGAAAGTGGACATCCTTGCCTTGTCCCTGAGTTTAGAGTAAATGTTTCAAGTTTCTCTCCATTTAATTTGATGCTGGTTACTGGCTTGCTCTATATCGCTATTATTATTTCTAGGTATGATCCTTGTACACCCATTCTCTCCAGGACTTTTAGCATGAAGGAGTGTTGTATTTTGTCAAATGCTTTTTCAGCATCTAGTGAGATGATCATGTGGTTTTTTTTCTTTCAACCTGTTTATATGGTGAATTATATTGATGGATTTTTGTATGCTGAACCATCCCTGCATTCTGGGATGAAGCCTACATGGTCATGGTGTATGATACTTTTAATGTGTTCTTGGATTCAGTTTTCCAGTATTTTATTAAGTATTTTTGCATCTATGTTCATGAGGGAGATTGTTCTGAAGTTCTCTTTCTTTGTTGGGTCTTTGTATGGTTTAGGAATCAGGGTGACTGTGGCCTCATAGAATGAGTTTGGCATTGTTCTTTCTGATTCTATTTTGTGGAAGAGTTTAAAGAGTATTGGTATTAGCTCTTCTTTGAAGGTCTGGTAGAATTCTGTATGAAACAGCTTCAGCAAGGAGGCTGGATACAAAATTAATTCAAAAAATCAGAATCCCTTCTTTATACAACAAATAAATGGGCTGAGAAAGAAGTTAGTGAAGCAACACCTTTCACAATAGTCACAAAAAATATAAAATAGCTGGGGTTAACTCTAACCAAGCAAGTGAAAGACCTGTATGACAAGAACTTCAAGTCCTTGAAGAAAGAAATTGAAGAGGCCATCAGAAGATGGAAAGATATCCCATGCTCATGGATAGGTAGGATCAACATAATAAAAATGGCCATCCTTTTTTTTTCTCTCTCTCTCTCTCTCTTACTGTCCAGGCAGTCACTGGTATGTCATTTCTTAGTTTTGGAAGCTGCAGGCCCTGCACTTCTTATATTAGCAGATATATTTATCCCTCTCAGGTCTCTGAGGTGGTTGAAGAATAGACAGCTAGAGTCTCATAGTTAAATTTTGAGTTGTTTAGGAATCAAGAGGGTGTTATATATCTAAGAAGATACTCTTAAAAGTGTGTTGCAAGTTAGTATGAATGTTGAGTCAGATATAGACCTTTAAACTCATGGAGATGGTTAGATAGTAGAATGTTAAAGTCAGGGGCCAAATATGTATAAACTGAACAATGGGAAGGTATACTGGGCCATTTAACTCTCATAAATGTGGCATATTTATATCTGTTGTTTTGTATAGTATTTACTGTTATAAGAGAAGGAACCATCTGTTGGACTGAAAGGGGAAACTTCTGGGGCGAAGAGGGTGGAAGGGTGGGATAGGAAGGGGGAATAGGGAGGGGTTTGTGACTGAGATGTAACTTGAAGAAAAAAAAATAAATTATTTAAAAAAATAAAATAAAAAAATGACCATCCTACCAAAAACAATATACAGACTTAATGCTATTCCTATCAAAATACCACCACAATTATTTCTAGACCTGGAAAAATCAATACTCAACTTCATATGGTATAACAAAAAAAACCCAGAGTAGCTAAATCAATCCTGTACAAAAACAAAAAAACAACATCTGGAGGCACCACCATCCTAGATTTCAAGCTGTACTACAGAGCAATAGTAATAAAAACAGCATGGTATTGGTATAGAAACAGACGAGTGGATCAATGGAATCAAATTGAAGACCAAGAAATGAACCCACACACCTCTGATCACTTAATTTTTGATAAAGAAGCCAAAACCCTACAATGGAAAAAGGAAAACATCCTCAACAAGTGGTGCTGGTCTAACTGGATGTCCACTTGTAAAAGAATGAAATTAGAGCCATACTTATCACCTTGCACAAAACTTAAGTCCAACTGGATCAAAGACCTTAACATAAAGTCCAATACACTAAGTCTATTAGAAGAGAAAGTAGGGAAAACCCTCGAACTCATAGACACAGGTGTCAGCTTCCTGAACAGAACACCAACAGCTCAGGATCTAAGAACAACAATCAATAAATGGGACCTCATGAAACTGAAAAGCTTCTGTAAGGCAAAAGACACTGTCATTCAAACAAAATGGCAGCCTACAGATTGGGAAAAAAATCTTAACCAACTCCACATCTGACAGAGAGCTAATATCCAAAATTTACAAAGAACTCAAGAATTTAAATGCTAAGAAACCAAATAATCCAATCAAAAAAATGGGGAACAGAACTAAACAGAGATTTCACAAAGGAGGAATCCCTAATGGCCGAGAGACATTTGAAAAAAATGCTCAGCATCCTTAATAATCAGAGAAATGCAACTCAAGACAACTCAGATATTCCATCTCACATCTGTCAGAATGGCTAAGATCAAAAGCTCAATGACAGCACATGCTGGCTAGGTTGTAGAGAAAGTGAATTGCAGACTTGTGCAACCACTATGGAGGCCAGTCTGGTGATATCTTAGAAACTTGGAATAGCTCTATCTCGGGACCCAGCCATACCACTTCTGGGTATATATCCAAATGATTCCTCATCAAATCACAAGGAAGTTTCCTCATCTATGTTCTTGGCAGCCTTATTTGTAATAGCTAGAAATTGGAAACAACCCAGATGTCCCTAAACGGAAGAATGGATTAAAAAACTGTGGTACATCCACTCAATGGAATACTTCTCAGCTATCAGAAACAAAGAAATCATGCAATTTTAAGCCAAATAGATGGATCTAGAGAAGCTCATCCTGAGTGAGCTAACCCAGACCCAGAAGGATGCACATGGTATCTTTTCACTTATAGACAGATTTTAGCCATATGGTACAGGATAACTTTACTACAATGAATGCACCAAAAGGAACATTAACACAGACTTTTTTTTTTTTTTCTGCCAGTGAGACACTGTGCCCTAGTGGTGATGCCGTGTAGGCCCCAAATATATGAGGAAGCTCTTGGCCCTCATATGACTGCTGAACGTAGGGACTGTTATGTAAGGACATTCCACTCCGGAGGAGTGTGATGGAAGAGATAGGGAGTAGAGGGTGTGAGGGCGGGTCTGGGAGGGGAGGAAAGAGGACACTGCGATGGAGATGTAACCTGCTGTAATAAATAAATATAAAAAAAGAATGTCTCCATCAATCCCAATGTTTCATCAACATGTTTTCAGTATTGAAACAGGCATATCACTAAGTAAAATCAATGATCTGAATTTGAAGGCTCCCCAATGCCCAATTTCACTCTATTTTCAAACAACTATTATTGCTCAATTTAGTGGATCTCTCCTGCCAAATAAAGTATTGGATCTCTTCCACCTGGAGAAGCTCCACGAGAGAAGGATTACTCTTATTTGTATTTCTGCCCTCCCCCAACTTCCCTAGACTCTAGGTCTAGTGGAAGACACAGATTAGGTGTTCATTTATATTTTTGATCAGTGAATATATGAGTGATGCCTATACCATGATACAGTTTTCTCAGTTTATTGGTCTTGAAGTTGCAGTTTCAAGGCCCCTTCTTCATTGTACTGCAGTGATTCTACCAGTTCCCACTTAGATCATTTTGCAATTTATTTGTTTTTTTTTTTTTTTTGGTTTTTTGAGACAGGGTTTCTCTGTGTAACAGCCCTGGCTGTCCTGGACTCGCTTTGCAAACCAGGCTGGCCTCGAACTCACAGAGATCCGCCTGCCTCTGCCTCCCAAGTGCTGGGATTAAAGGCGTGAGCCACCATGCCCGGCTCATTTTGCAATTTATATATGAGAAAAAAATCTGACATTAGATTGCCACACATTTAGCTACAATTTGAAATCATCAATTTTATCTCTACTAACTTAGTATATGGGGAACAGACAGGTAGAGGAAGTAATTATTCTAGCCCCTTCCATACAGACAACAGGCAGTTACTGTCATAAACCAGAAATAAATTTAGCCTACCTTCAATCCAACATAAGTATTCTTTCCAATTAATCAAACCACAGTGCATTAGAAGGATTCAATACTCTCAGTGCTACAGTGTATTTACGACTTGTAAAGTTATATGAAGATACAAATATAGAGTAGATTTTCATAGGCTACACCATAAGAAAGTATATGATGGATTGAGCTTAGAGGGGTCATAGGAAAGACAATCATCCAATATGAGATGAGGGGTACAAGAATGTAGTCAACACTAAGTTATTTTTAAAAAATTTGTCTCATATGCAAATCCATTGCAGACATGATCACTGATAAGGCTGAGACACAGTGAGGATCTGATCCAGTTTACTTGAATGAAAGATGAAACAAAGGCAAGAAAGTTTTTGAAGGTCTAACTGACATAATCCCTCTTGTGTATGATTTAGTGAATTTGGCCTCTCTGATATAGATTTGAAAAGAACAAAGTAACAGCATGTGGATTGCAATGGGGAAATCTGCTTCATAGGTAGAAGTCTCGAAGGGATGAGTGCAGAAAAGAAGCGATGAACTGTACAGGACACGCCTGAGTTTGTCTACTGTTCTTTGCATTTATTTCTCTGAGTATAACTTTGTTATGCTCACATTTAGAGAGAGATAGCATGTTCATATCAAAATATACAGGTTGTTAATTTGTGATATTAAGTTATTGTCATAAATGAATTTGATTTTTCCAATAATATTGTAAAAGAAATGTTATCTTTTGTTGTTTTTCTTGGGAATTTTTGTTTGTTTGATTGGAAAGTTTAATGGTTTTCACAATGTCATGGGAAAAACTGAAAGCGGTATGTGACTATAACAATGCATGTGGGGTCAACCAATCTTTCAACTGCACCATAAGATAATGACAAGCTAATGGCTTTCAAAGCTGGCGGTCTAGTAATTATTCAGTGTGTAGTGTATAAAAATTATGAATTATTTTTAATGTATACCCACATGTCTGAAACATCTCTTTCTTGCTTTCTCTATTAACCTGTTGCTTCTTTGTTTCTGGCAGATACTCTTGCATGTACAAAGACTTTTTTTTCTTGTATCATTCTTTTGATTCTCTGCTTTTCTCCTTTGTTCGATCATTCTGGGTTTTCCTACATGTCTTGGATCCTTGGTCTTTCAGACATTTTTTTTTTTCTTCCAAAATAAATTAATGTAGAATACTTGTATATAATCTAATATTGATGTTAATTTTAAATGTTCAAAGATGAGTAACAGTTACTTAAAAAGTCAGTACAAAAATTAAGAGAAAAAAGTTAAGATTCGAAATTCCTCAGGAAAGAAATATATGATTATAATCCTGATATTTTGTCATAAATGAATTTGATTTTCATGATCAACACATGAGAAAACATATATAGAAACATATGCACAGATAGACACTCACAGACATTCCACTCAGATAGTGGGATGATGATAAGGAGTAGGGCATGATTATTCACAATGAAATAAAGATAGAACTGAGAATGTAATGATGACTCAAGAATAAACTGACGTTTGCTTAAAATAACTCTCCATGTTGTATCCTAATAAAGTTTTGTTACTAAAGCCTGTTTTATGGTCCTGCAGTGTCTGAAATTTCTGATGTTTTAATCATTCAGAATTACCTCAGCACTATATTTATTCTATACTCGAGAATTTCTGAGTCAAGGAATACAGCAATTCAAGTAACACTGTACTTGAATTGGACTTACAAAAGTGTAAGGAGAGGAAGAAATCCAACCAATTGCACCATTTATTTCCACTTTTGCTTCATTGTCCTTACCTTGCCAGCTGGGTTTCTTTTGGAGTGAATCTTCTAGGCCTTTAAAATTCAATCACAAATTGGAACCAAGTTGCAGTCTCTAAACTCTTAAAAGGTACAGTTTGTAGTTCTTGGTCCTTGAGAAAGGAAATTTACTTTCCAATTGTTAACTGTGAGGCACACAATTTGGAATCCTCTCTTGCCCTTTCAATATATGCAGCTTCATGGTTCTTACTGGGAGAAATCAGAGGTAGCAGCTGGAAGAGACCTGCCTCTAATTCTGAGCCCCACTTCTGCTCAATTGCTGGTTCTGAATGAAATGTATGTGTACCCAAAGCAACAGTGCCTAAGTTGTATCTGTAATGAATTGTGATATTACATGGATTCATAGATGTGCCCAAAGTAATGCAGAATCAGTGTATTATGATAAAGCAGAATAAATAACATCATTTAAAAGATAGACATTTCCCACCTTTTGAGATGATCACTATACAAAATCCATGCTTGAGAATAACACAGTAGATACACAAATATCATTAAAATATTCATGCAGAATGCGTTGCAAAATACAGGTTTATGATTTGTGTGGCACGGCATTCATAGCTATTCTTGGCTGTAGACAGCCTGTGGGACATGTGTCAAACATCCTTCATAGCAGAATCAAAGACCTCTCCCCTCTCATAAATTCTCATTTAATATGTACATCATGCCCTCTACTACTGCCCACTTTACTGTCAAATTTCAGGCAACATCTTTTGGGGAAATGGAGAGACATGCAATTTTAAACCATTTTTTTCTCATGCTATAGCATCCAGTATGTGGAAAAATACTGCTGGGAAAGTGTTAGATGTACACGGAAAGAACTGAGTGTGGTTACAAATGGGAGGTGATGATCCCAACATGAACTTTGGGAGCTGTTTTTATTCCATGAGCTCCTGGTGTCTTAAGTGCTTCAGATGTGGCCCAGAAAAGACAAACAATTTTCTGAAAATATCTCTACAGGAAGAGCCTTATCCCCAGAACCTATAAAACATTCATAACACCTTCATTGTGCTGTAAATCCTTAGCAGGAGTTGATAACAGCATATGAATTTTTAATGTAACATTTATAAATGGTTATTAAAACTATCCTTAAAGTAAAGTGTCAGTTTATTTTTAATTAACTGTTGGCTATTTAAGTTCCCAGATGGCCCGGGGAAAGACCAATAAGCCCACATGTCAATTATCTTTGTTTCTGCTCCATTTAACCCTTTGTTCCCTGTTATGAGAAAGATGAAGGAATATGAACTTGAAGGACTTAGATAAACTCTAGTTGTTGTGTCAGGCCAATTTTATTTCTTATAAAATTTTTCTAAATTTTCTGTCAACTGCCATGGATTCCAGAACAGTTAGATGAGGACTATTGTTTCTGAGTACCAGTAGGCCCAGTCAACTCCAGTAGCCCTACTCCCAGCCAGAGAAAAGCTTATGAGAAAAGTTAGGTAGATTCTACAAAGTAACATCTAAGACATAGGGTTATGTCTCAGGCTTAGTAGCACTCTGCTTGTGTGAACACATTTCACTTTAGTATATTGCTTTTAATCTGTGATGGAAAGTAAGAACAACAACTACCCAGCTTCTCAAGGCCTTGTGTGCATCAATTTATAAGCTGAGCAAATGTGTGTGTGTGTGTGTGTGTGTGTGTGTGTGTGTACATACATACATATAACAAATTATGTCTACCCACATAATCATTGCCTTTCTTTTTCTTTTTCAGTACTAATGATTTTTTTTTCAAATTTTTTTATGTTTATTAATTACTTCAAGTTACATCTCTATCACAGTCCCCTCCCACCACCGCTCCGTGTCCCACCGTCCCACCCTCCCCCCTTCTCCCAAAACTCATAATTCTTTTTTTTGAATAACTAGGCCACAATTATGAAAATTATAAGGTATGAAATATATTCCCAATGTCAAATACATACATATTTGGCAACTAATATTAATATTCTATTATCTATTTATCTCCATGAGTTTAAAGTTCTATACCAAACTCAGTTTCCATCCTAACTTGCATTACCAACTTAAAAACATCTTCTTAGACCCAGACCATTGTTTTAATTTCTAAGCAATTAAAATTCTTAAACAGTTAAAATTTAACTGTGAGACTATAACTATCTAGTCTTCAACCACATTAGAGACCTGAGAAGCAAAATGATTATTTCTATTGCTTCCTTTCTTACTTCCTCTAGATTCTGAGGTCTATGTGTTTTTTAATTGAAAGAAATTTCATTTTGTGAAATTCACATTATGCACCTTGTTCCCTCCCATCTCCCACCTCCCCCCCAGACTCACCCTCCACCCTTGCAATCTGTACCAGCATAAAAAATAACAGCTCATTTTGGAAGGTGCAGTGTATCTCAGTATGCCCCATAATATTCCTCTTTGTCCACATATTCTGCTTGCAAATGTTCATTGCAAATGTCCTTGGTCTGGTATGAGGCCTGTGGTTTCTGCTACTCCATCACTACTAGAACCTCACAGGAACTACTCTCAGATATGCTATAACTCTCCTGTGTCATGGAGACCCTGTAGTCCTGGGTTGTGGAACTGACTTCTTCTTGCGTTCCAGAAATTCATCCATGGGTAAGTGTTGGGCTGGGCCAACTCTAAGCCCTGGTTCTGGACCTGGAATCCCAACCTGCATGACCTGTTCTGCTATGAAAAGGTGCAGGGCCTGCTCTTCCAAGTGCTGCAGCATATGATGGGGCAGCGACAGCTCTCCTGCTCTTGCCACCCCTTCTGGGCCAGATCTCCTATCACCCAGTGGTGGTGAGGGAAAAAGGGAGGGGAGAGCACATCTCCCTAGCCAACACCTCCACATAGCAGACAGAAGGCAGGGCTGGCTATCCCACACTCCCTCCCTCAGGGCTGGCTCACTCACAACTCCCACATCCAGTACCAGGCAGAGTTCTTCTAGTTTCTGGTTTGTTTCATTTCCTGGAACCCCATCTAATGCTTGCCTGGTACTAGTCTGGTGGTCATCACAGGCTACCTCATGCCACCAAAGTGGTGTTGCTATCCAGCTTGCTTTTCTTTTTCTTTTTGTTCCAGGAATGTTAGGGTACTATTCATTCAGATGTTCATAGGTCAGAACACTGAATGTAGATATAGCCTCTCTTCTTTCTGGCACCTACTGATGCACATGTGACATAGCAGTCACATCTGCAATGCCTCTATGGGCAGCCTATGTTTCTTTCTTCCATAAACCAAGGAAACCCATCTCAACTGCATTTTTAAAAATTGTATATGCATTTATTAATTTTATATGCTGATTGAAGCCCTATCCCTCCTCTCTATCTGTTCCCACCCTCTCACCCTATCTCCCCTTTCCCCCCCCCCATTCTACTCCAAAAAGGGGAACCCAACCTCTATGAACACACCTCAGCTTTTCAACTAACATCAGGACTAATAGTGACCTCTTCTGAGGCCAGACAAGGCAGCCCAGCTAGGGTAAGGTAATCCTCAAACAAGCCATATAGTCCATGTCAAGTACTATCTCTGCTTCACTTGCCTGGTGATCTACATAATGACCAAGCTGCCTATCAGGTATATATGTGAACATAGCCTAGGTCCAGATAATATGTCCTTTTTTAAGTTAGTGCTTCAGTCTCTCTAAGCCTCCAGTGGCCAAGGTTAGTTGATTCTGTTGGTCTTGTGAAGTTCTTGTCCACTCCAGATCCCTCTATTCTTCCTCGCACTCTTCTACAAGACTCAATGACCTCCTCCTCTCGTTTGACTGTGATTCTCAGTATCTGTTTCAATCTGCTGCTGGGTGAATCCTCTCAGAAGATAGTTACATTAGGTTCCTGTCTGCAAGCATAGCAGAGAATCATTAATAGTGTTAGGAGCTGACTCTCTACCCTGGGGTGGGTCTCAACTTGTGCCAGTCATTGGCTGGTCAGTTCCTTAATTACTGCTCCATCTTTATCCCTGTACATCTTGTATACATAGTAAATTATGGATTGGAGATTGTATGAGTGGACTGTTGTCTCCCACCCTCTAGTGGAGTTCTGCCAGGCGAGGTGGCCACATCTGGCTCCATGTCCTCCACTCGAAGAGTCTCAGCTAGAGTCAGTGCCATATCTTCCCAGGAGCATACCCTTTCAATGATCTCCCACTTGTTTCAGAGAAGCCTCATTGGTTTCCATTCTCCTAACCCACTCACCTGTTACCCTTGCTCTCGTCATAACTTATCTCTACCCTCATTCCCCTCCCCATATGCTATCCATTAGTTCCCTTTATTCAACCACTTCTTATGGCTATGGGTACATGCCATGTGTATCTTTCGTAGTCTGGGTTACCTCACTCAGGATGATCTTTTCTAGTTCCATCAATGTGCCTGAAATTTGCCTGGTTTCCTTGCTTTTAATAGCTGGGTAGTATTCCATTGTGTAAATGTACCATAGTTTCTTTACCCATTCATCAGTTGAGTGATATCTGAGTTGGTTCCAGTTTCATTCTACCACAAATAAAGCTGTTATGAACATAATTGAGCTAATGTTTTTGGTTTGGTGAAGCTTCTTTGGGGTATATACAAAAGTGGTATATCTTGGTCTTGAGGTAGAACTATTGTCAGTTTTCTGAGATACCACCAGATTGATTTCCAATGTGGTTGTACAAGTGCCATATCTTCCCAGTTTGCACTTCCACCAGCAATGGAAGAGCATTCTTATTTCTCTGTATCATCCCCAGCATGTGTTGTCACTTGAGATTTTGATCTTAGTTATTCTGAAGGGTGTAAGATGGAATCTCATAATTGTTTTGATTTGCAATTCCTTGATGACTAAGAATTTTGAATATTTCTTTAAGAGTTTCTCAGACTTTAGAGAATATTCTGCTGTGAATTCTAGGTTTAGCGCTATTTCCCATTTTTAATTGGCTGTGTTATTTGGTTATTGTTTAGATTCTTGAGGTTTTTTATGTTTATTACTTCAGGTTACATTTCCATCACAGTACCCTCTTTCCACCCCTCCCAGTCATGCCTTCTAACCCTCTTCCACCCTTCCATCCTGCTCCTCCAGAGTGTCGTGTCCATACATATCAGTATCCCACCCCAGTTCAGCAGTCATATGAGGTCCAAGACCTCCTCATATACTGGGAGCCTACAAGGCAGCACCAGTAGGGCAAAGTGTCTCATTGACAAGTAACAAATTCTATTTTTCTGTTCCCTTTGGTGCATTGGTTGTAGTGTAGTTATCTTGTACTATATGACTAAAATCTGACTTTAAGTGAATAGATGCCATATGCATCCTTCTGAGTCTGGATTACCTCACACAGGATGAGCTTCTCTAGGATTTCGTTGTTTCTGATGGTTGAATAGTATTCCATTGTGTAGATGTACCACAGTTATTTAATCCATTCTTTGGTTGAGGGAAATGTGGGTTGTTTCCAGTTTCCATCTATTACATATAACCCTACTATGAACATAGATGAGGAAATGTCCTTGTAGTTTGGTGAGGAATCATTTGGATGTATACCCAGAAGCAGCATGACTGGGTCTTGAGGTAGAGCTATTCAAAGTTTTTTAAGAAATCGCCAGACTGATTTCCATAGTGGTTGCACAAGTTTGCACTCCCAACAGCAATGGAGGAATGTTCCCCTTTCTCCACAACCTCGCCAGCATGTAATATCATTTGAGTATTTTTATCTTAGACATTCTGACAGGTGTGAGATGGAATCTCAGTGTGTCCTTGAGTTGCATTTCTCTGATGATTAAGGATGATGAGCATTTCTTCCAGTGTCTCTCAGCCATTAGGGATTCCTCCTTTGTGAATTCTCTGTTTAGCTCTGTTCCCCATTTTTTGATTGGATTATTTGGTTTCTTGTCATTTAATTTTTTGAGTTCTTTGTAAATTTTGGATATTAGCCCTCTGTCTGATGTGGGGTTGGTGAAGATCCTTTCCCATTCTGTAGAGTGGTGTTTTGTTTGAATGGCAGTGTCTTTTGCCTTACAGAAGCTTTTCAATTTCATGAGGTCCCATTTATTGATTGTTGTTCTTAGATCCTGAGCTGTTGGTGTTCTTTTCAGAAAGTTGTCACCTGTGCCTATGAGTTTGAGGGTTTTCCCCACTTTCTCATCTAGTATATTTAGTGTGTCTGGCCTTATATTAAGGTCTTTTATCCACTGTATTTAAGTTTTGTTCAAGCAGATAAGTATGGGTCAAATTTCATTCTTTTACATGTCGACATCCAGTTAGACCATCACCATTTGTTGAAGAGGCTCTCCTTTTTCCATCGTACAGTTTTGGCTTCTTTGTCAAAAATGAAGTGACCATAGGTGTGTGGGTTCATTTCTGGGTTTTCAACTTGATTCCATTGATCCACTGGTCTGTTTCTATACCAGTATCATATTGTTTTTATTACTATTGCTCTGTAGTACAGCTTGACATCTGGGATGGTGATGCCTACAGATTTTTTTTTTTTTAGGTTGTTGCTGTTATTGTTTTTGTTGTTGTTTTTTCTTTTTTTATTGTACAGGATTGATTGAGCTATTCTGAGTTTTTTGTTATTCCATATTAAGTTGAGAATTTCTTTTTCCATGTCTAGAAAGAATTGTGCTGGTATTTTGATAGGAATTGCAATGAATCTGTATATTGCTTTGGCAGGATGGTTATTTTTGTTATGTTGATCCTACCTATCCATGAGCATGGGAGATCTTTCTATTTTCTGATAACCTCCTTAACTTCTTTCTTCAAGGACTTGAAGTGCTTGCCGTACAGCTCTTTCACTTGCTTAGTTAAAGTTACCCCCAGGTATTTTGTATTGTTTGTGGCTATTGTGAAGGGTGTTGTTTCCTTAATTTCTTTATCAGTCCATTTACTTGTTGTATACAGAAGGGATTCTGATTTTTTTAAAATTAATTCTGTACCCAGCCACCTTGCTGAAGGTGTTTATAAGGTGTAAGAGTTCTCTGGTGGAATATTTGGGGTCACTTATTTATACTATCATATTATCTGCCAATAGGGACAATTTGACTTCTTCATTTCCAATTTGTCTCCCCTTGATCTCCCTTAGCTGTCTTATTGCTCTAGCAACAACTTCAAGTACTATGTTGAAGAGATATGGCAAAAGTGGGTATCCTTGCCTTGTCCCTAAGTTTAGAGGAAATGCTTTAAGTTTCTATCCATTTAATTTGATGCTGGTTACTGGCATGCTGTGTATCACCTTTATTATTTCTAGGTATGGCCTTCTATGCCCATTCTCTCCAGAACTTTTAGCATGAAGAAGTGTTGGATTTTGTCAAATACTTTTACAGCATCTAACGAGATGATCATGTGGTTTTTTTAGTTCAGGTTGTTTATGTGGTGAATTACGTTGATGGATTTTTGTATGTTGAACCATCCCTGCATTCCCGGAATGAAGCCTACTTGGTCATGGTGTAAGATACTTTGGATATGCTCTTGGATTCGGTTTGCCAGTATTTTGAGGGAAATTGATCTGAAGTTTTCTTACTTTGTTGAGTCTTTGTGTGGTTTAGAAATCAGGGTGACTCTGGCCTCATAGGATGAGTTTGGCAATGTTCCTTTTGTTTCTATTTTGTGGAAGATTTTGAAGAGTATTGGTATTAGCTCTTCTTTGAAGGTCTGGTAAATTCTGTGCTGAAACCATCTGGCCTTGGCCTTTTTTTGGTTGGGAGATTTTTAATGACTGTTTCTATTTCCTTGGGGGTTATTGGGCTGTTCAATCTGTTAACTTGATCTTGATTTAATTTTTGTAGTTGGAATCTGTCAAGAAAATGGTCCATTTTGCTTAGGTTTCCAAAATTGGTGGAGTACATATTTTTAAAGTAAGACCTAAAGATTCTCTGGATTTCCTCAATATGTGTCGTTATTTTTCCCTTTTC
Organism: Lophiomys imhausi; assembly: GCA_907164525.1. Taxonomy (NCBI): domain Eukaryota; kingdom Metazoa; phylum Chordata; class Mammalia; order Rodentia; family Muridae; genus Lophiomys; species Lophiomys imhausi. The sequence continues at coordinate 174,387 of CAJQZJ010000275.1, read as the reverse complement.
CTTTCTGATTTTGTTGATTTGGGTTTTTTTCCCTCTGCCTTTCAGTTAATTTGGCTAAGTGTTTGTCTTTTTTTTTTGTGTTTTTTCTCCAAGAACCAACTCTTGGTTACATTGATTCTTTGTATTGTTCTCTTTGTTTCTAAGTTGTTGATTTCAGCCCTATGTTTGCTGATTTCCTGCCTTCTGTTCCTCTTGGGAGTGTCTTCTTCTTCTTCTTCTTCTTCTTCTTCTTCTTCTCCTCCTCCTCCTCCTCCTCCTCCTCCTCCTCCTCCTCCTCCTTCTTGTTCTTGTTCTTCTTGTTCTTGTTCTTGTTCTTCTTTTTCTAGTTCTTCAAGTTCTGTTGTTAATTCTCTAATATGAGCTGTCACATTTTTTTTGAAGACACTTAGTGCTATGAACTTTCCTCTTAGCACTGCTTTCATTGTGTCCCATAGGTTTGGATATGTTGTGCCTTCATTATCATTGGATTTTAAGAAGTCTTTGATTTCCTTCTTTATTTCTTCCCTGTCCCAGTGGTCATTCTTTAGAGAGTTGTTCAGTTTCCATGAATGTGTATTATTTCTGTTGTTGTTGAAGTCCAGCTTTATTCCATGGTGGTCTGATAAGATGCAAGGGGTTATTTCAATTTTCTTGTATCTTTTGAGGCTTGCTTTGTGTCCAACTAAATGCTCAATTTTGGAGGAGGTTCTATGTGGTGCTGAAAAGGTGTATCCTTTTGTGTTTGGGTGAAAGTTCTCTAGATATCTGATAGGTCCATTTGGTTCATGACTTCTGTTAGAGTCATTATTTCTCTGTTTGGTATCTGTCTCAATGACCTGTACATTGTTGTGAGTGGGGTGTTGAAGTCTCCAACTACTAATGTGTGTGGATCAATGTGAGTTTTAAGCTTTAGAAGAGTTTCTTTTACAAATGTGGGTGCCCTTGTATTTTGGGCATAGATATTCAGTATTGAGATGTTGTCTTGATGAACTTTCCCTTTATCGGGTATATAGTGCCCTTCCCTATCTTTTTTGATTCACTTCAGTTGAAAGTCTATTTTATCTGGTATTAGGATGGCTATTCCAGCTTCCTTCCTGGGCCCATTTGCTTGGAAAATCTTTTCCTAGCCCTTTACTATGAGGTAGCATCTGTCTTTATTAGTGAGATGCATTTCTTGTCTGTAGCAAAATGTTGGGTCTTGTTTATGGATCCATTCTGTAAGCCTGTATTTTTTTTTTTACTGGGGAGTTGAATCCATTGATGTTGATGGTTATTAATGACCAAAGGTTAATATTTCCTATTATATTGATGTAGGTGGTGGTTGTGTGTTTCTTTTGGTTTATCTGCAGTTGAGTTTTTTGCTTCCTCTGTTTTCTTGGGTGTAGTTATCTTCTCTGGGTTGGAGTTTTCCTTCTAGGATCTTCTGTAGGACTCTTATTTGTGGGCAGATACTGTTTAAATTTGATTTTGTCATGGAATATCCTGTTTTCTCCCTCTATGTTGATAGAGAGTTTTTCTGGGTTTAGTAGTCTGGCCAGGCACCTATGTTCTCTTAGGGCTTGTAGGACATCTGCCCAGTCACTTCTGGCTTTTAAAGTTTCTGAGGAGAAGTCAGGTGCTTCTCTGATGGGTCTGCCATTGTATGTTACATGACCTTTTTCTCTTACTGCTTTTAATATTCTTTCTTTGTTCTGCACATTTGGAGTTTCAATTATTATGTGTTGAGAGGAGTTTCTTTTCTGGTCTATTCTGTTTGGTGTTCTGTATACCTTTTGAAATTTTATCAGATTCTCTTTCTTTAGGTTTGGGAAGTCTTCCTGTAATCTCTAATGGTATTCTCCATTGCTTTTGTTTGTAAAATTGAAGAATCCTTGAATTCTTTCAGGGATTTAATTTCTTCTTGTAAGGATTTTATCACTTTTCAAAGTATAGATTTGTCATCATTTTCATGTGTTTCAGCTGTGGTGGAGTGGTCAGGCCTTGCTGTACTAGCACAGCTGCATTTTGTTGGAGTCATATTTCCCTGACTTTTGCTGGCATTTAGCCATCTGGTTGTTTTTAGATGTTTGTTCCTGGTGCCTTCAGGGCTTGGTGCCAGGGAGGGCACTTTGGTGTAGAGGCCATATAGCTTGGTGATCTTTAGCTCTCCAAAGGCTGGTTGGGGCCTTGTTTAGAGGTTGGTTCTCAGTTTGTCTCCCAGAGCTCCAACTATTCTTTGTAGGGATGATGGTGCAGGATGGCAGGCCACAGACTGTTGTCTGGAGTTGTAGCTCCCCTGCAGCTTATGTGTTGGGACCATAGTCGTTGTCCTCACAAATAGCATTTGTGGGTTTCTCAGGTTCAATGTGCATCTTATAGCCAGAAGCACTGTGATGTGGTACAGCCCACATCACCCTGGCAATGAACAATGGTCCAGGATTGTTTCACTGCTCCCGAGTCAAAGCTCTCTGTGTTATAGCCTGGGTATTCAGCTGAGGGGCAAGGCAGGTGTAGTCAGGAAGATCTTGTGTAGAATTCACACCCTGTCCACAGTGTTTGGATTCGGGATGCTCATCTGTCTTTGTCTGCCAGAATCACTGTGCTCCAGTGTAGCTAGCCTGCACTGACATGGCCTCTGGCAGTTTCCCTGTAGCAAGGGCATCAATACTGTGGTTGTGGTCCTTCAATACTCTTCTCCTAGGGAGGGGGTTTTCAGGATCATCCTGTCCCTCTCAGTCATAAGTTCTTTGGGTTGGAGCAATCCACCTGCTCAGGCTGCATGCAATAGTTCAGTCCTGCTTTACTTCTCCAGACCGAGTTCTAGATGCTGAGACAGTAGATTGAGAGCCCTCCCAAAGTGGGTGTGGGTAGTGAGTTCATAAAGCCTCTCCAGTACTTGGACTGGGATGTGGGGGGTGCCTCTCTGTCAGAAGCTTTGTGGTCAGGTGCCACCCACCTCCTTGTATAGCATGCCCCAGTTCATAATCTTTTCACTACTCTGGGCAAAGATCTAAATATACTAGACTGAGGCTGATGACTGAGTGCCTGAATTGCAGTGCTCTGGAGCAGCTTGCCTGGGTATGCAGGTGCTTCCACCAGTCCCCCTGTAGCTAAGGTGGAAGGTCTGTGACTATGGTCCTCCCAACCACCTCTCAGAGGAGTCTTAGAGCCAGTCTGTATTTCTCAGTTTGAAACTCTGTGAACCAGTGCTGTTGCTGCTTCTGTGCCCTGCTTCATAGCAGGGGTATGGGGGTGGGGGTTGGAGGGTGCTAGCCTAGTGGCTAGGCAGAGGGGGTGGAGCCTGGAGATCCAATATGGAGATTATTCACTGAGTCCCTGCCTGTATTGCAGTGCTCCAAAGCAGCCTGCCTGGAAGGGGCTTCCACCAGACCCCTTGTTGTCAGGTGGGGGGAGGGGGATGCAGGGAGTTGCAATTTGTGTTCTGTATTCTGCCCACAGTGTGCTTGGGCTCAGGGAAGCTCAACACTGGCCAGCTAGATCCCGATGTTGCAGTCAGCCAGAAGTTTTCATACTGAATATCCCAGGAAGAATTCTTCAGTCTTACCATGTAACAGCTCTGCTGGTATACTCCTGGGTGTCCAAGCCTACCCCTGCACACACAGCAGACTCAGGAGGTCCTATGTTTGGAGGTTGAAACATCCAGTTGGAGTCTTGAAAGGATGTAATATGGAGGGAGTGCAGTCTCCTGGCAGGAAGTACACCCTGTCTGTCTCTGTTGTCTCTGTTGACTCTGATCCTCCAGTGTCTGTATTTCCAATACTGAGTTCCTTTTTGTCACTGGCTTTGCTGGGCAAGCCTGGATAGGCTTGTGCCTCACAAACTGCCTTTTAGCAAGAGTATATCTCTGCTGTTATCAAGTATGTCTTCCTGATGATCAAAATATGTCTGACTTGATCACCACCATGTTGCCCCCCGTTTCTTGAGTTCTTTATGAATTTTGATATTATACCACTCTGTCGGAAGTGGAGTTGGTGAAGATCTTTTTCCAATCTGTGGTCTTCCATTTTGTTCTATGAACAATGTCTTTTCCTTACAGAGCTTTTCTGTTTCTTTTTTTTTTAATATTTATTTATTACTTCAGGTTACATCTCCATCACAATGTCCTCTTTCCACTCCCCCCCAATCCTGCCCTTCCACCCTCTACCCCCATCACCTCCATCACACTCCTCTGGAGTGGAATGTCCCTACATAACAGTCCCCCATCCCATTTCAGCAGTCATATGAGGGCCAAAAGCCTCTTCATACACTGGAGGCCTACAAGGAAGCACCACTAGGGCAAAGTGTCTCATTGACAGGAAAAAAAAATCTATGTTCATGTTCCCTTTGGTGCATTTGTTGTAGTATAGTTATCCTGTACTATATGGCTAAAATTGACTATAAGTGAATAGATGCCATGGGCATCCTTCTAAGTCTGGGTTAGCTCACTCAGGATGAGCTTCTCTAGTTCCATCCCTTTCGCTGCAAGTTGCATAATTTAGTTGTTTCTGATAGCTGAGTAGTATTCCATCATGTAGATGTACCACAGGTTTTTAATCCATTCTTCGGTTGAGGGACATCTTTGTTGTTTCCAGTTTCTAGCTATTACAAATAAGGCTGCTATGAACATAGATGAGGAGACTTCCCTATGATTCCGTGAGGAGTCATTTGGATGTATACCCAGAAGTGGTATGGCTGGGTTCCGAGGCAGAGCAATTCCAAGTTTTCTAAGATAACACCAGATTGACCTCCACAGTGGTTGTACAAGTCTGCACTCCCACCAGAAATAAAGGAGAGTTCCCCTTTCTCCACACCTTCGCCAGCATGTGCTGTCATATGAGCTTTTGATCTTGGCCATTCTGACAGGTGTGAGATGGAATCTCACAGTATTCTTGAGTTGCATTTCTCTGATGATCAAGCATGCTGAGCACTTCTTCAAGTGTCCCTCAGCCATTAGTAATTCCTCCTTTGTGAATTCTCTGTTTAGCTTTGTTCCCCATTTTTTGATTGGATTATTTGGTTTCTTGGCATTTAATCTCTTGAGTTCTTTGTAAATTATGGATATTAGCCCTTTGTTGGATGTGGAGTTGGTGAAGATTTTTTTCCCAATCTGTAGGCTGCTGTTTTGTTCTAATGACAGTGTCTTTTGCCTTACAGAAGCTTTTCAGTTTCATGAGGTCCCATTTATTTATTTTGGTCTTAGATCCTGAGCTGTTGGTGTTCTGTTCAGGAAGTTTTCACCTGTGACGATGCGTTCGAGGGTTTTCCCCACTTTCTCTTCTAGTAGATTTAGTGTTTCCGGCCTTATATTAAGGTCTTTTATCCACTTGGACTTAAGTTTTGTGCAAGGTGATAAGTATGGGTCAAATTTCATTCTTTTACATGTCGACATCCAGTTAGAGCAGCACCATTTGTTGAAGATGCTGTCCTTTTTCCATCGTACAGTTTTGGCTTCTTTGTCAAAAATGAAGTGACCATAGGTGTGTGGGTTCTTTGGGTCTTCAATTCGATTCCATTGATCCACTGGTCTGTTTCTATGAGGTCCCATTTATTAATTATTGATCTTAGTGCCAGAGCTATTAGTGTTCTGTTTAGAAAGTTGTCTCCTGTACCAATGAGTTGAGGCTTTTCCCCACTTTCTCTTCTATTTAGTGTATTCAGTATTATGTTTAGGTCTTCTCTCCACTTTGACTTGAATTATGTGAACTGTGATAAGTATGGGTGCACTTGTATTGTTTTACATCTATTCATTCAGTTAGACCAACCCCATTTGTTGTAGCTTCTTTCATTTTTTCATTGTATGGCTTTGGATTCTTTGTGAAAAATCAAGTGTCTGTAGGTATATGGGTTTATTTCTATGTCTTCAATTTGATTCCATTGATCAACTGTTCTATTTCTATTCCACTACCATTCAGTTTTTATTATGATTGCTCTGTAGTACAACTTGATGTTAGGGATGGTGATAAGTCCAGATGTTCTTTTATTGTACTGGATTGTTTAAGTTTTTCTGCATTTTTTTGTTTTTCCATATGAAGTTGAGAATTTTTCTTTCAAGGTCTGCAAAGAATTGTATTGTAATTTTGATGGGAACTTCATTGAATCTATACATTGCTTTTAGTAAGATGGCCATTGTTACTACGGTTATCCTACTGATCTATGAACATGGGAGTTCTTTCCATCTTCTCATATATTTTTCAATTTCACTCTTCAGAGACTTGAAGCTCTTGTCATACACGTCTTTTACTTGCTTGCTTAAAGTTACACCAAGACATTTTACATTATTGTGAAGAGTGTTGTTTCTATAATTTATTTCTCAGCCTGTTTGTCTTTTGTATAAGGAGGGCTACTGATTTTTTGGACTTAATTTTGTATCCACCCACTTTTATGAAGGGATTTATAAGCTGTAGAAGCTCTTGGTTAGGATCTTGGAGGTCACTTATATATACTATTATATTGCCTATCAGTAGGGATACTTTGACTTTTTCCTTTTCCAACTTGTATCCACTTGATTTCCTTTGGTAGTCTTTTTGCTCTTTCTAGAATTTCAAGTACTATTGCCGGGTCCTATGTTCAGGACTCTTGGGGGTGGAAATAAGCTGGCACAGAGTCAATGACCCAGACTCCAGGGGTCTGGTAAGTGGCAAAAGCAGACCTGTTTATTTCAAAAGGAGAGTGCCCCATTTATAACCTGCCCCCAGAGTTCCATTGGCTCCTGAACTGCAGGTTTCTGCCTTTCTTCCTCATTGGCTCTTGTCTCATTACCTGGTATGGCATCATCAATCTCCAGACATGTACCAGCAAGTCTCAGGAAAGTTGCATATGGAAGCCCAGCCACACATGAAGTGTTTAGCAGCAGGTGTTGTTCCTGCTCAATGGCAGGCCTTGTTCCTCTTACAAAGTACTATATTGAAAAGATATGGACAGAGTGGGCAGTCTTGTCTTGTTCCTGATTTTAGTTGAGTTGCATTGAGTTTCTCTCTATTTAATTTGATGTTGGCTATCAGCTTGCTGTATATTTCCTTTATTATGTTTATGTATGGGCCTTATATCCCTGATCTCTCCAAGACTTTTATCATGAAGGGGTGCTATTTTATCAAAGGCTATTTTTCTATATCTAATGAGATGACCATGTGATTTTTTCCTTCAGTTTCCTTATATGGTGGATTACATTGATAGAATCTCATATGCTGAACAATTCCTGCATTCCTGGGATGAAGTATACTTGATCAAGTTGGACGATATTTTTGATGTGTTCTTGGATATGGTTTCTAAGTATTTTATTGATTATTTCTGCTTCAATTTCATAAGTGAAATTGGTATGAAATCCACTCTTTGTTGAGTCTTTATGTCATGTAGTTATTAGGGTAACTGTGTTTTCATAGAATGAGTTTGACAATGTTCCTTCTGCTTCTATATTGTGGAATAGTTTGTGGAGTAGCAGTATTAGCTCTTCTTTGAATGTCTGGTAGAATTCTGTGCTGAAACCATCTGGTCCTGGGCTTATTTTGGTTGAGAGACTTTTGGTGACTGCTTATATTTCCTTAGGGGTAACAGAGCTATTTAATTTGTTTACCTGTTCTTGATTTAACTTCGGTAATTGAAAATTATCCAAAAAATCATCCATTTTCTTTCAGTTTTCAAATTTATGAAGTACAGGCTTTTGAAGTAAGACCTAATGATTTTTTGGATATCCTCATTGTCTACTGTAATACCCAACTTTTCATTTCTGATTTTATCAATTTGGATATTGTTTCTCAGTCTTTTAGTTAGTTTGGCTAAGGGTTTGTATATCTTGCTTATTTTCTCAAAGAATAAGCTCTTGGTTTCATTGATTCTTTGTATATATATATATTTTTTGTTTCTAATTCCTGCCATCTACTCCTCTTAGGTGTTTTGCTTCTTTTTGTTCTAAAGTTCTCAGGTGTGCTGTTAGGTTGTTATTATGAAATCTCTCCAATTTCTTTTTGAAGGGCACTTAGTGCAATGAACTTTCATCTTAGCACTGTTTTCATTGTGTCCCATAAGTGTGGGTATGCTATGCCTCTATTTTCATTGACTTTTAGGAAGTCTTTAATTTCTTCTTCTTCTTCTTCTTCTTCTTCTTCTTCTTCTTCTTCTTCTT
>CAJQZJ010000275.1:123993-155984 GCA_907164525.1 Lophiomys imhausi | reverse complement strand
TCTTTAGTGTGGCCGGCCTTATGTTAAGGTCTTTGATCCACTTGGAATTAAGTTTTGTACAAGGTGATAGGTATGGGTCTAATTTCATTCTTTTGCAAGTGGACATCCAGTTGGACAAGCACCATTTTTTGAAGATGCTGTCCTTCTTCCATTGTGCGGTTTTGGCTTCTTTGTCAAAGATTAGTTGGCCATAGGTGTGTGGATCCATGTTTGGGTCTTCAATTCGATTCCATTGATCCACTGGTCTGTTTCTATACCAGTACCATGCTGTTTTTATTACTGTTGCTCTGTAGTACAGCTTGAAGTCTGGGATGGTGAGACCTCCAGATGTTTTGTCATTGCACAGGATTGACTTAGCTACTCTGGGCTTTTTGTTGTTCCATATGAAGTTGAGAATAGCTTTCTCCAAGTCTATAAAGAAATGTGGTGGTATTTTGATAGGAATTGCATTAAATCTATATATTGCTTTTGGTAGGATAGCCATTTTTATTATGTTGATCTTACCTATCCAAGAGCATGGGAGATCATTCCATCTTCTAAAGGCCTCTTCCATTTCTTTCTTCAGGTGCTTGAAGTTCTTGTTATATAGGTCCTTTACATGCTTGGTTAGAGTTACCCCCAGGTATTTTATGTTGTTTGTGGCTATTGTGAAGGGGGTTGTTTCCCTTATTTCTTTCTCGGTGTATTTGTTTGTTGTATAAAGAAGGGCTTCTGATTTTTTTGAGTTAATTTTGTATCCAGCCACCTTGCTGAAGTTGTTTATCAGCTGTAAGTGTTCTTTGGTGGAGTTTTTGGGGTCGCTTATGTATACTAACATATCATCTGCGAATAGGGATAATTTGACCTCTTCATTTCCAATTTTTATCCCTTTGATCTCCTTTAGTTGTCTTATTGCTCTAGCAAGGACTTCAGGTACTATATTGAAGAGATATGGTGAAAGTGGACATCCTTATCTTGTCCCTGAGTTTAGAGGAAATGCTTCAAGCTTCTCTCCATTTAATTTGATGTTGGCCAGTGGCTTGCTGTATATTGCCTTTATTATTTCTAGGTATGGTCCTTGTATGCCCGTTCTCTCCAGAACTTTTAGCATGAAGGGGTGTTGGATTTTGTCAAATGCTTTTTCTGCGTCTAGGGAGATTATCATGTGGTTTTTTTCTTTCATCTTGTTTTTGTGGTGAATTACATTAATAGACTTTCGTATATTGAACCATCCCTGCATTCCAGGGATGAAGCCTACTTGATCATGGTGTATGATACTTTTGATGTGTTCTTGAATTCGGTTTGCTAGTATTTTATTAAGTATTTTTGCATCTATGTTCATGAGGGAGATTGGTCTGAAGTTCTTTCTTTGTTGGGTCTTTGTGTGGTTTAGGAATCAGAATGACAGTGGCCTCATAGAATGAGTTTGGCAGTGTTCTTTCTGTTTCTATGTGGTGGAAGAGTTTGAAAAGTAATGGTGTTAGTTCCTCTTTGAAGGTCCGGTAGAATTCCGTGCTAAAGCCATCTGGCCCTGGGCTTTTTTTGGTTGGTAGATTATTAATGACTGTTTCTATTTCCTTGGGTGTTATTGGGCTGTTTAAGCTGTTAATCTGATTTTGATTTAGTTTTGGTAGGTGGAATTTATCGAGGAAATTGTCCATTTCGCTTAGGTTTTCAAATTTAGTGGAATATAGATTTTTAAAGTAATGCCCGAATATTTTCTGGATCTCCTCAATGTCTGTTGTTATTTCTCCCTTTTCACTTCTGATTTTGTTGATTTGGGTTCTTTCCCTTTGCCTTTTGGTTAATTTGGCTAGGGGTCTATCTATTTTGTTGATTTTCTCAAAGAACCAACTCTTGGTTTCATTGATTCTTTGTATAGTTCTTTTTGATTCTAATTTGTTGATTTCAACCCTAAGTTTGATGATTTCCTGCCTTCTGCTCTTCTTGGGAGTGTTTGTTTTTTTTTTTTTTCCAATTCACCCAGCTTAGCTGTTAGTTCACTAAAATGAGCTGTCATAATTTTCTTTTTGAAAGCACTTAGTGCTATGAACTTTCCTCGTAGCACAGCTTTCAATGTATCCCATAGGTTTGGGTATGTTGTGTCTTCATTGTCGTTGGATTTTAAGAAGACTTTAATTTCCTTCTTTATTTCTTCCCTGACCCAGTGGTCATCCAGTAAGGAGCTGTTCAATTTCCATGTGTGTGTAGGCTTTCTGATGTTTCTTTTGCTGTTGAAGACCAGCTTTATTACGTGGTGGTCTGAAAAGATACAAGGTGTTATTTCCATTTTCTTGTATCTATTGAGACTATCCTTGTGACCAACTATGTGGTCGATTTTGGAGAAGGTTCCGTGGGGTGCTGAGAAAAAGGTGTATTCCTTTGTGTTTGGGTGAAACGTTCTGTAGATATCTGTTAGGTCCATTTGTTTCATGATCTCTGTTAGACTCAATATTTCTCTGTTTGTCTTCTGTCTTGATGATCTGTCCATTGTTGTGAGTGGGGTGTTGAAGTCTCCCACTACTAATGTGTTGTGATCGACGTGCGCTTTGAGTTTTAGAAGTGTTTCTTTTACGAAAGTAGGTGCCTTTGTATTTGGGGCATAGATGTTCAGTATTGAGATTTCCTCTTGATGAATATTCCCTTTAATGAGTATATAGTGCCCTTCTTTGTCTTTCTTCATTAACTTCAGTTGGAAGTCTGTTTTGTTTGATATTAGGATGGCTACTCCAGCTTGCTTCCTGGGTCCATTTGCTTGGAAAACCTTTTCCCAGTCCTTTACTCTGAGGCAGTGTCTATCTTTCGTAGTTAGATGTGTCTCTTGTATACAGCATAAGGAAAGTTCTTGCTTGCGGATCCACTCTGTAAACCTATGTCTTTTTATTGGGGAGTTGAGTCCATTGATGTTGATGGATATTAGTGACCTGGGGTTGTTATTTCCCATTAGTTTGGTATAGGTGGTGGTCCTGTGTCTCTTTTAGTTTAGTTGCTGATGGGTTTTCTATTCCCTTTGTTTTCTTGGGTGGAGTTTTCTTCTCTGGGTTGGGATTTTCCTTCTAGGATTTTCTGTAGGGCTGGGTTTGTGGGTAGATATTGTTTAAATTTGATTTTGTCATGGAATATCTTGTTTTCTCCATCTATGTTGATAGAGAGTTTTGCTGGGTAAAAGTAGTCTGGCTGGGCACCTATGATCTCTCAGGACTTGTAGTATATCTGACCAGGCCCTTCTAGCTTTTAAAGTTTCTGAGGAGAAGTCAAGTGTAATTCTGATGGTTCTGCCATTGTATGTGACTTGACCTTTTTCTCTTACAGCTTTTAATATTCTTTCTTTGTTCTGTACATTTGGAGTTTCAATTGTTATGTGGCGAGAGGAGTTTCTTTTCTGGTCTAATCTGTTTGGTGTTCTGTAAGCCTCTTGGATTTTTCTTGGCATCTCTTTTTTCAGGTTTGGGAAGTTTTCTTCTATGATTTTGTTGAAGATATTTCCCGGGCCTTGGAGTTGGGAGTCCTCTCTTTTCTCTATACCTATAATTCTTAGGTTTCGTCTTTTCATTGAGTCCTTGATTTCTTGGATGTTGTGGGTGAGTGATTTTTTAGCCTTCTCATTTTCTTTGGATGTTGTACTGATTTCTTCCACTGAATCTTCCATGCCTGAGATCCTGTCTTCCATCTCTTGCATCTTGTTGTTGATACTCGCATCCGTAGTTACTGTTCTCTTCCCTTGGTTCTCCACTTCCTCTTTTAACTCTGACTGTGTTTTCTTTATTGTTTCTATTTCTATTTTCATGTCTTGTATGGTTTTTTCGTCTTGTACATTTCCTTCTCCAGCTTGCTTGTTTTTGTATGAAAATCTTTCATAGCTTTGTCTTTTTTCCTGTTCAAGCTCTGTCACCTTGGCTTGGAGCTCTTTAATGGTGTTGTTCCTTGTTTTGACTTGTAGAATTTTGGCTTCTTTGAATTCCTTCATAGATTTAAGTTCTTCTTGAAGGGACTCTATCACTTTCCATAATGCAGAATTGTCAATGTTTTCATGTGTTTCTGTTGGTGTGAGGTCATCCGAATTGGATGAGCTAGGATAATTATGCTTTGTTGGAGTCATATTTCCTTGATTTCTATTTTTTTTTTGACCTTTGGCCATTGGGTGTGTTTAGCTGTCTGTTCTTGTCGTTTTCTGTGCTTGGATCCACAGTGGATGCTTTGGTGCAGGGGATGAGTTACTTGGCTATCTGTCTTTGCTTACAGGGGGATTTCAGGGTCACTGTGGTTTTAATTGCCTGAGGCACTGTGAGCTGGTGCAGCCTATTCCCAGGTTGAGAGTAATGGACCAGAATTGTTTCACTGCTCCCAATTCAGACTTCTCTATATTGCACTCTGAGTTTTCAGCCTGTAATGGTTCTGGTGGTATGGACCTGTTTGCCCAGGAACAGATTCTGTGGGCTTTGTTTGTCGTCATGGAGGCTGACAGGGTCTGGCTCCACACTTAATATGTCTGGATTTTCCAGAATACAGCTATGGTCCTGATTTCTGGTTTCTTACTAGGCTTCTTGCTACAGGTCTGGCCTCTGTGCCTGATTCCCTCCCTGTCTGCGCAGCCATGGGTCTCCCCCCCCTGGCTGCTCGGCCGTGGGTGCACAGAGCCCTGGATCCCCCGGCCGCCTGAGTGGACCTCTCGCCCCTGCAGCTCAGCCATGGGTGCGCGGATCCCTGGCCCAGCCCACGCCTGACTCTCTCCCCAGTTGTCCTGCCGTGGGTTCGCGGGGATTTGGCCCTGCCAGCCAGGCTCCCTTCCCAGCTGCGCTGCTGTAAGTGCAGGGAATTTGGCCCCTCCCACCCGCCTTTGTGTTCCTGGCTTCCGCTCTTTCGGAACCTCCCACCCTCCGCTTCACGAGCGGCTGCTACCACCCGCTGAGCGCCCTGTTTGTTCCTTGCTAAGACTTCCACTATCTCGCAAAATTTTTTAAGTGGGTATAAGTTCTACCTGAGGTGTGGGGAGTCCAATAGGCTAGTGAACTATCGCCAAGTGGCCTCTGATTTTGCCTGCTGTGAGTTGGGGTAGATCTTACCAGGCGCCTCTCCAAATGGGAGTTCCCGAATCCCGGGTTTAGTGGCTTCCGTGTCTGCGAGAGATGGGGAGAGCCTTACCCTGGGACTTTTAACAGTCCCTTGGGAGCTGTGAGTGTTCCCGGGAGGGTCTAGCCCCTCCGGTTTTTGCACAGTGCCCAATAACTCTGTGTTTTTCATGGCTCTTTTTTCCCCCGCGTTCAAAATACGTCAGTGTAGGTTGCTACCATCTTCCTTCCCCGAGAATATGTTAATCTTGAAAAGAGGCTATATGTGGGTATATGTGTATTTGCACATATTTGTATATATAAATATTCACATGTCTGATCATTAATGGGAGGATCAGTTAACTTTCATCAAGAAATAGCACATTAAATCCACTGGGTGGTCAGGCAAAGGCCTTGAAAAATCACTTAAAGTTGCTTGGACCTGACTTCAGGTAGCTTTTACCTTTCACACTCTTCTGCTAAGCCAGAAGTCTTTTGAAGAATGAGAAATGTTAATGACACTGTGGAAGGTGAAAATCTGAGAAGAATAAGTCACTAAGTTAATCTTTTTGAGAATGTTTAGTAAATAGGCCCCTACAATACCAAAGAGAGACAAGAATTTTTTATAACAAGAATTCGTGAGACCGTAGATCAGTGGAGTGTGAAATAATAATTCTACCTGAAAGATTTTTCTTAAAAAAAGGTAGCCACTTAGAATGCCCCCTCAAAAGGAGACAGGCATGTACGTGTCAAACCTTTCTCCAATATAAAGTAAAAGAATTTACACACACACACACACACACACACACACACACACACACATGAGACAAAGGTGTTAGTTAAAAGTCTCTCATTATTTGGCGTCCAAATATTAAAAACAAAACCCATGTCACAGATTGTTATCTCTGACCTTCTCAAATTTATCTCTGCAGATATCTGCTAATTCAATTACATGAAGTGGTACAACCTATTTACAATGAAGTCATCTTTGACAAGTTACACTCTCATAAATGCTTTAAGGAAGCTTAAGATGGATAGAAGGATTGATGGATGTATGAATAATAGGTACATTGTATAAAATTAAAGTTCGTGAGAATACAAAAAACTAAAAAATGAAGTAAAAATAATATATACATGAAAAAACATAAAATGAGAAAATGTACTTACAACTTGATGAAAATGAAGTTGTTCAAAAGAATAAGATGATGTAAAGATATATCATTTCTCATCAAAAGTGTAAACATAATCTTTAGGTGAAACAGGCAAAACATTACACAAAGAACATCCCTCCAAAAATTAATGAAAACATACAGACTAGAAATCAAATGATGAAAGAGAAGATTGCTATGAGTAATATAACATATGACTTAATCAAATTACAAATAGGAAAATGAAAAGAAGAAATTTATCAAAAAATCATTCAGAAAGGAATGCATGAGGAACCCAAAGTATCAGTACTAGCTACTAACATTATTAAATTTTAAAACAACAAAAATTAAATATTAGTAAAACATTCAAGAAATGTCAAACATACCATTTACAAAGGTTTATATCTTTTATATATCAGAATATCAAAATATTGCCTAAAAATATCTGATGACTCTTCTAGATAGTGTAAAATAAAATGTCCTAAATATTCTGAGAGTATTGTATCTAAACTAATCATCAGTTCTTTAAATATGTCATTATTTAATTTTAATGGCATTTCAACCATTCAAGACAGAAAAATATAGTTCCACATTAACTATATCAAAAGCATTGAGGATATATGTCAATTATAGGAGAACATGATCCTAGAAGAAGACACAAGAGTCAAAAGTCAGTCCACCAAGAAATAAGGATACCTTAGAGTTAAGAGTCCTAAGCTAAAATTGTGAATGAACCTTGCTCCACTACAATTGATAATGAGAGATCCAAGACAAAGACAAAGAAAGATAACCTACATATTTACATCACCTGAAACATCTCAGTAGAGTGATGAAAAACATTTGGAACCAAACTGATAATAAGTACACAAGAAAGTATCCAAATTTAAAATATATATATATATATACATACATATATATAAAGTGATTGGTCCTCTAAATTTTACAATTGTTTGCCTCTCTTCTATGAGGTTCCTAAATCTTAAGTGTAAGGATTGTCTGCATGTGTTTTAGTGAATGTTTGGAACCCCACAGTACATTGTTCTCTGCATTTAGTGCAATTGTGAATTTCTATAATTATCTCTGTCTACTGTGGGACACTTTCTTTTATGTATGACAGGGAGCTGCACCCAGAAATATCAAAAATATGGTTTCCAAAACATGGTCAGCACAGTTAATATACCAGTTGGGAAGTCAAAATTGTTGGGAAAAATATCCCAAGGCTTGAGCTGAAGATAAGGATATTACATACAATGGCTGATGAGAGGAGAGCAGTCTTCTGCAGGATGAGTCCCTGATGGTTTATTCAATCCTGGCCAACTCTAAACACATACGCATAGAGGCAACACTAAATGGATTCAGCAGGCTATGTGTGTGTGAGTGTTTACGTGCATGCTTGTCTGTGTAATATATTATATATTATCCTATGTACATATGTTATATATAATATACATATATACATACAATAGATAATGAAAAAGACATAAAGAATTTGAGAGGGAATTGGGCACATGAAAGTAATTGGAGGGTGGAGAAGTACTGGTGGTAATGATGTAAAAAACTGCATTCATATTTGGAGAAAATAAATTAAGAAGTGATCCAATAGTTAATTTCAAGTGAAGTTATATACATATGTATGTACATATAAACAAAATACATACACAATCATAATATATGGTATGTTTCATTAGCATGCTTGTTTTGTTTGATGATGCCAACTAGGAGAGCAAATATAATATTAATATTTGGGGGAAAGAATTTGAATTGGTATCCCATCAAAGACAACCAAATTCTTTTCTCATACAGTATAAATTTTAGGTAGCTAAGAATTCATAATCAAATTTAGAAATATGGAAATTAAACTCTTGATGAGTCAACTTAAAGATGTTTAAAGAAATAAGCTGTAAGGGGAATGGAATATATGCCACATCTTTGAGAAACAGAAGCTATATTTTTGAAACTTGATCTTATGATTTGTTTTAGTGTTCATTTTATTAATGACCATGCTTACACATGTTCAAAAGTGTGTTTGGAAATGCAGAAGAAATAAGGACAAGAAGTATACAGTTCTTTATAGATATCACATTATTTTGTAATTAAAATTCATTTAGGAGATAATTTCATATAGAAATTAATATCTCAAAGAAAATAAAAATAGAAAATTAGCAGAAAATTGTTTTAAAGTATATAGTTGTGATTGTGCATGGAAATGGTTGTGTAGGTGCTACTACAAAGAATAAGTTATATTTAATCTGCAATTTCGATTCTCTGTAATGATGAAAGACAGATTTCTACATGGGTTAGAAAGTGATGATAGGAAGGAAACAGGGAAAACAATGATCAATGAACTTTCCCAGCTCTAAATGACATCCATTATTCCTTAGATAATGTTACTATCCATTATTCCTTAGATAATGATACTGAGGACCATATCAGATGAAAATGAAAATGAAGACTTTTTGTTCTTTTTGTCACATAGAGTAAACTAGCAAATAATCATTGGGGCTGGGGCTTTCAACTTTTAAACTCTCACTCAAGATTCACTCAGTTCACTTTATTCAATGAAGAAGATATGTTAGATGTTCAGACTTCAGGGTTAAGACAGGTGTCACCCTTTGTTGAAACAGATACTTTGCTACTATTTTCACTGTTGGTTATTTGAGTTTCTCTCAGGGCTCCTCAAGGGGTGTTTTGTGTGTTTCTACAGTCACTTCCCTAACATAACCTTCTATGCCAGGGGCTTCCTACGGTCTGCTTGTTTTCCACGCATGCTCTTTGTTTCTTTTCAGCTCAGGAGTTTAGACTCTGTACCTGTATTTCACCTTGTTCATCTTCACACCTCCTCTTCTGGATTCTAGTTAAAATATTCCTTCCTCACGAAAGAGATTTTGAAATCTCAGGTTCTCCATTGAAGTAGTAACCAGAACTTGAAAAACAAATTAAATAATGGATTTGTTTAACTTTTCAGCCTCTGCTGTCATGTCATACATGTCCCATGGAGAGCAAAGGTTTATTTTCCCCACGATTACTCTAGGGCTTAGTGTAATGCTTGCATGTAATGGGACTTCAATATACATTTTCTGAATAACGGATGAGAAATATATAAAAGCTATTTTCAGAATTCTAGTCCCAGGAAGCAAGCTATCCTCACGGATCTAACTTTCTATAACAGATCCATCATCTCCAGCCTTATTGAACCATCTCTCATTCTATTTTCATATATTTCAAGCTCTATATCTCAAGAAATATCAGTCTCACAACCAAGTTGTGTAATCTTTGTACACAATTGCCAGTACTCAGAGGATTTTGTTCTTCTTTAGTTTTAAATTTACTTACAAAATTGGGGTGCTGCTGGGGAAGTCTACTCTAATAGAGGCATTTATTTCACTATGGAAATATCTAGTAATTATACTCTCTAAATGAACTTGACTTTGTGGCTTGTGTCAGATTTTGCTAAGTGCCCTGGGCCCAACTGAGACTAATTAGGTCTACATTAAATATTAAAGCTTTCTGACACCCTGGTTTTGACGGTGACAGAAGAGAAGAAATTCTGTAACCTAATCTGCACCCAACAGGGGTAATTTATGTTCACTTTTTATAACAAAAGAAAATCCAATTGTGTTGCTGGCTGTCAGATATATTTAAAGGAGAAATTAATGTAAAAAATGCGTAAACATAAAGACACACAGAGTACATAAAATAGCACAAAATGTCAACAGATAGCTCTTGTTGGCCACCAAGTACATCAAATGCCTGTTATTCTTCTCTTATAAACTCATATTAGGAAGGGAAATAGCTTTCTTCCTATAAAGGCATTTAATATAGCATAGGAGTGTGGAGTCAGAATGCAGCTTCAGATGGTAAAATATGATAATACCGCTTTCCCACAGAAAAGGCTAGTTCTGTATGGACTTCATTTGACATCCATCACTAAAGCATTTATTTTTTATTCTTTTCAATGTTTTGAATTTGTGAGAGGGTAATTTCCTTTTTACTTGGGCATTTTTTACAAGTCTGGGCAGTCCAAAGTTATGAAACTTTGTTCAAGCCTCC
The DNA here is from genome assembly GCA_907164525.1 of Lophiomys imhausi. Classification (NCBI taxonomy): domain Eukaryota; kingdom Metazoa; phylum Chordata; class Mammalia; order Rodentia; family Muridae; genus Lophiomys; species Lophiomys imhausi. Next base: position 145,759 of record CAJQZJ010000275.1, on the reverse strand, counting down.
ACATCTTACTGGATGGATGGAGGGAAGATCGCAGACAATTCATAGAGACCCATCATCTTTCTACTGCAATTTCTATAAAATGGGGAGTAGACCTAGAGGTCCTTATGCTAAGTGGAAGAAGACAGCCTCAGAGAAACAAATATTTTCTATCATATATGGAATCCAGTTTCTGCCCCTGCTTTCTGTCCTTGTCTCTGTCTCTCTGTCTCTCTCTTTTTCTAACTGTATATTTAAATATATATATATATATATATATATATATGTGTGTGTGTATTTATAATGTATATTTATATAGGGCATATAAGTACAAATATAGGTATAATATGGGAAGAATAATTATAAAATTGGGTAGATACAGTAGGGTAATAGAGTGCATGTGATATGAAATTACAAAAAGGAATTTTGTAAGGAAGGAAGATCAGAAGTGGGGGCAGATGGAAAGAATACAAGGAGGTGGATAAAGAACAAATAAAAACTAAGTATAAGAATGTTCATGTACAAAATTGTCATAATGGACCCTATTATGGAATATAGTTAACAAAAAGTTACTCAGAGAAACACAGCTTTTCCTGTTGGTGACAACATCTCTTAAGAGCCATATGACAGTAAGGTGACACAATTTTTTCATTCCAATATCTGGGAAAATCTTCAAGCAATTCCTTCCTTGAGGATTACAATAAATAAAAGTATATATTATACATGCATATATGTGCTACTTGTTTTTTGTTTATTTTGTTTTTCGAGACAGTGTTTCTCTATGCAGTTCTAGTTGTCCTGGACTCACTTTGTGGATCAGGCAGGCCTCAAACTCATAGATATTTGCCTGCCTCTGCCTCCTGAGTCCTGGGATTAAAGGTATGTACCACCACGCCTGGTGGCTTACTTGTTCTGAAGTCTTTTTTTTTCTTTATTTTTTATATTTTCAAGTTCCATCTCAATCGCAATCCCGTCCCTACTTCCCCCTCCAGTACCATCCTCCCACCCTCTTCCCCCTCAACACACCCATCCCCTTCCTTTTTTTTAAGTTTAAGGTATATATTTCCCCCAACGGCTCTCCATTTCAGTTTAACAAATGGTTCTTTCTCTTATAATAATAAATACAACACAAAACAACAGAGGTAATTAGGCCACAATTATGAGAGTTATATGGCTTAGCATATAATCCCAATGTCCAGTTCATATGTATTTGGCACCTGACTTTAACATTCTACTATCTAACCATCTCCATGAGTTTAAAGTTCTATATCTAACTCAGCTTTCATATACTAACTTGCATCACAATTTTAAAAACATCTTCTTAGCTCCAGAACACTCTCCTAATTCCTAAACAATTCAAAATTTAATTATGAGACTCTACCTATCTATTCTTCAACCACCTCAAAGACCTAAGGGGGATGAATATATCTGATTATGTAGGAAGTGCAGGGCCTGGAGCTTCCAAAACTAAGAAATGACATACCAGTGGCTGCCTGGACAGTTCCCATTTTCTCTCCATACATTACAGCATTGATCTTCAGTCATTTGGCCCCATTTCTCTGACAGACATTGATTGTAGAGCAAGGGTTATGAAGGACTTGCCTACCCTGTCTTGGCAGAGCTAGGCTGTCGATGTACCTGCTTCCAAGTTTTGTCCTTTTTGGACAGCAATCTGTCTACAGTTGGAGCAAGGGGTTTTTCCTGCCAAGAGATAGGCTTGCGACTAATTCAATCATCTCCCACTGGAGATTCTTCGATGCTCATCTTCTACTTGGAGGAGAATAGGGTTGCTGTCAGGAGTTGACATGTCTCAATATAAAAAATCTAAAGTTAAGAAAACATTTTTGAATGCCATATTCTGCAGATCTCTTGAGGCTTTTGAAGAGGTCCTATCTATCTCTTATATTAGGATAAGCAAATGTTGTTTGTCTCTTAGCAACTTGATTTCTGATTAGCTTAGAAGATAAGTATAATAGACTGTCATAGTACCTAACAAAATGACAGGCTTGCATGACTATTAGTTTGCATTTCTTAATTATCCTAAACAGTTTATGACAATTAGTAGCGAAAGGCCGAAACTTCACATTTCATTTTTTTCTTTACCCCCTAACCCTTCCATTCCACTTCTCTGGAGTGGAGTGTCCCTATATAACAGTCCCTCATCCCAGTTCACAGGTCATATGAGGGCCAAGAGCCTCCTCATACATTGGGGGTCTATGAGGCAGTATCACCAGTGAAAAGTGTCTCATTGCCAGGGAGAGAGAACTAAAAAACAAATAAGCAGACAAGCAGATAAAAAAGAATAAAAAATTAAAAAATAAAAATAAAAAATAAAAAGTCTATGTCCAAGTTCCCTTTGGTGTGTTGGTTGTAGTATCTATATCCTCTACTATATAGCTAAAATCCTACTATAAGTGAATAGATGCCATATGCATCCTTCTGAGTCTGTATTAGTTCACTCAGGATGACCTTTTCTAGTTCCATCTATTTGGCTGAAAATTGCATGATTTCATTGTTCTTGATAGCTGAATAATATTCCATTGTGTAGATGTACCACAGTTTTTTTAATCCATTCTTCGGTTGAGGGACATCTGGGTTGTTTCCAGTTTCTAGCTATTACAAATAAGGCTGATATGAACATAGATGAAGAAACTTCCTTGTGAAACTGTGAGGAGACATTTGGGTGTATACCCAGAAGTGGTATGGCTGGGTCCTGAGGCAAAGCTATTCCAAGTTTTCTAAGATATCTCCAGACTGACCTCCATAGTGGTTGCACAAGCCTGTCCTCCCACCAGCAATGGAGGAGGGTTCCCCTTTCTCCACACTCTCGCCAGCATGTGCTGTCATTTTGATCTTAGCCATTCTGACAGGTATGAGATGGAATCTCAGAGTCGTCTTGACTTGCATTTCTCTGATGATATAAGGATGTTGAGCATTTCTTCAAGTGTCTCTCAGCCATTAGGGATTCCTCCTTTGTGAATTCTCTATTTAGCTCCGTCCCCCATTTTTAAATTGCATTATTTGGTTTCTTGGCATTTAATTTCTTGAGTTTTTTGTAGATTTTGGATATTAGCCCTCTGTCAGATGTGGGGTTGGTGAAGATTTTCTCCCAGTCTGTAGGCTGCCATTTTTTTCGAATGACAGTGTCTTTTGCCTTACAGAAGCTTTTAAGTTTCATAAGGTCCCATTTATTGATTGTTGATCTCAGGTCCTGAGCTCTTGGTGTTCTGTTCAGAAAGTTGTCACCTGTGCCAATGAGTTCGAGGGTTTTTCCCACTTTTTCTTGTAGTAGATTTAGTGTGACTGGCCTTATGTTAAGGTCTTTGATACATTTGGACTTAAGTTTTGTACAAGGTGATAAGTATGCGTCTAATTTCATTCTTTTACAAGTGGACATCCAGTTGGACCAGCACCATTTGTTGAAGATGCTGTCCTTCTTCCATTGTGCCGTTTTGGCTTCTTTGTCAAAAATTAGGTGGCCATAAGTGTGTGGGTCTATTTCTGGGTGTTCAATTTGATTCCATTGATCTACTGGTCTGTTTCTATACCAATACCAAAAAAAAAAATAGTTTTTACAACTATTGCTCGGTAGTACAGCTTGAAATCTGGGATGGTGATACCTCCAGATGTTTTTTTCTTTTTTATTGTACAGGATTGATTTAGCTATTCTGGGCTTTTTGTTGTTTCATATGGAATTGAGAATAGCTCTTCCCAAGTCTATAAAGAATTTTGTTGGTATTGTGATAGGAATTGCATTGAATCTATATATTGCTTTTGGTAGAATAGCCATTTTTATTATGTTGATCCTACCTATCCATGAGCATGGGAGATCTTTCCATCTTCTAAAAGCTTCTTCCATTTCTTTCTTCCAGGGCTTGAAGTTCTTGTTGTACATGTCCTTTACTTGCTTGGTTAGAGTTACTTCCAGGTATTTTATACTGTTTGTGGCTATTGTGAAGAGGGTTGTTTCCCTTATTTCTTTCTCAGCCCATTTATTTGCTGTATAAAGAAGGGCTTCTGATTTTTTTTTGAATTAATTTTGTATCCAGCCACCTTGCTGAAGGTGTTTATCAACTGTAAGCGTTCCCTGGTGGAATTTTGGGGCCGCTTATGTATACTATCATATCGTCTGCAAATAGGGATAATTTGACTTCTTAATTTCCAGTTTTTACAATTCTGAAGTCTTCTAGGTGAGCAAAATATGAATGCTTTCAAATTCAATGCTGTAGATTTAATTAAAATTATTTACTAGTATTTATATTATATTTAATTTGTTGGCAGTATTAGTCCTTAACAGGTCATTACAGATAATCACACAGAGACACCTGTGATTTTAACAAGCCTTAGCTGGAATTGAGCAATCTTGGCCAATCTAAGCTAGCTCATTCTATCCCCCAAATGTGATCCCATATATACATACTTCCCCTGTGTTGTTTTTCTCCATGCTATGCTGATGTTCCTGCCCACATGGCAGGATCTTCTTCCCTCTCTAACCCATCATGCCTCCACCTTCCTGCTCTGGCATCTTCTCTTCTTCTGTAGATTTCACCTACCCATGTACCTCCCTGCTTCAGAAGCCTGCACACCCAAGTCATACCTACCTATGTCTTCGAGAAATCTCAGGCCTCAGCATTTATTCAACCAATCAGAGACAATGTATAGGAAGCAAGGTAACATAGCATTATTTCATGTACAGCAAATAGGATTCTAAGAGCAGGTTAATTAACATTTAGAATGCATAACATCACACCATCAAGTGCCTTTATGATGCAAAGTGTAAACATATGCAGATGTACAAATGATAGAGAATCACATCCTGGGTCCCACTATCTGGGTAGAGTAATTGCCAAACTAACTAACTAACTAAATAATAAATAAAATAAAAAACAGATTCTCAGTTCATCATGTCAGTATATGAATAGGTATCTCATTTCCAGCAATTCAAATGACTTACTCTGGATGCCAGTAATATAATGCAATACAGGGTCTTATAAGAATTCTTGCCTCTTTCAACTCTCAATATTGGTTACTCTTAGTGTATGGCTGAGGTACTAATTATATATAATAGGTTTGAGTAAGGTATACTGTTTGATGAGAGAATATTTCTGCAGCATTTTAAGGACCATCTGAAAACTAGCAGACAACTTAGAGTGAACATCATCCTGTTGCTACAAATTAGACTGCCACACACCTGTTAAAAATAATTATAGTGTTGATAATGTTAAAGCTCTTTTCAACTGTACAGTAAGGAAGGCCTTTCTGCACATATTGAAACATGGTGTGATTTCCCTGTGAAAAGACTGTGAAATCAACTTACTCAATATTACAATACTCTACTCCTTCCCATGAGTGCAACAGCCTTCAGAGACATAATTATTTATTTTCCCCATCCCCTCTGCCAAAGTAGATTCTGAAATTATAGAAAAGATAGAAAAGCCATTTAATATCAAATGTAGCAAATTGCCCAGGTTACAAGAAAGCCTTGTCTGTCTTCAGTGTGATTTAGTTGAATGAAAATATTACAGAAAGGAGGGACCAACAATTAAAGGAAAAGTGAGCTGAGGAGTACAAAATACTAGCTTGTTCCTCTCTACATTCCTTCAGAGACAGGACTCTTGAAAATGATTGGTAAAATACTCTCACTGGAACCACAGTGTCTCCTACAGGCCTGAAATATGAAATATGGGATAACAAAGTGTCTATTAGGTGTCTTGAGAGAGATCTTAGATGATATTTTGGAACACAGAAAATTGTTCTTTTAGGTTCAGATTTCTGTTGTTCTCTTCTTCCTCTATTCTTCTTTCTCTTTTCTTGCTTTGTCCATTTGTTCTGCCCACAACAGTATTTTTAAGTAATTGTAAATCAGAGTTGAAAATCAATATAGTTTTCCTATAATATTCTTCTATTTCTGATAAAAGCCTTTGTGATCCTTGTCCAAATTCTGACAATGTCAGGGATCCCAATGCCTCCTACTGTAAGGTTATTAATATTGCTAATATAATTTAACAATTATTGGCATTGCTATACAGTGGGCTCTAGATTAATTGCTTTTATCTCATCCTTACTATCTCTTGAGACTTTTGTATCAGTCATTTGTTTTTCAGTTGAGAAACCTGAGGCCAACAATGGCACATGTGTAAAGTGAGGTCTGCTTTTGGTCTCACCAGTTACTTTAAGATCATCCAGGATGGGAAGAGAAGTGTCCCCATTCTTCTACTGTCCACACCTTCCTCATCATGATGTACTAAAATGGACTCTGAGTCTGTGGGCCAAATTAATCTTGTAATATCTACAAGGTGTTATGTCTCAGGAAAGTAAAAATTAATTAATACAGAAAATTACTGTGAGAAATGGGGCTGCTATTGCTATAAATGTCACCATGTATTTCTTGGACTCTTTGAACTGATTTGCAGAAAGCCTTTGTAGCCACAGCACAGAGAAACCCTAGAATTATGTAAGAAGAACCCATTGGGACATTCTAGTGTCAGTTAAAAGACAAAAATACCAATACAGATATGAAGAGTAAAGACGGTACTTCTAAAACTTCAGAAGGAAATAAGATGTTATCAAGAAATTAGGAGATAGGTTATGCATATTGAAGAATCCTGATGGAGTCTGCTCATGACCTGAACTTTTTATTAGCATTAAATTATTTATTTATTCAAGTTAGTCCCTGATTGCAGCCTCTATCCTCCTCTGCACCCATTTCCACCCTCCCTCCTTTCCACCTTCCTCCCCATTTCCCTCCTCCCCTTCTTCTCAGATGAGGGGAGTCCCACCACCAATGCACTCTGGTTCAAGAAGTCACATCTGGACTAAGAGCATCCTCTTCCACTGAGGCCAGACAAAGCAGACCATATAACCTAAAGTGTTCCATGAGCAGGCAACAGATGCTATATCAGAGACATCTCCCTGCTTCATTTATTATTAGAGCTGCATGAAGACCAAGCTGCCTATCACCTATATATGTGTAGGGGGCCTAGGGCCAGTCTATATATGCTGTTTGGTTAGTGCTTCAGACTATGTAAGCCTCCATAGGTCTGACTTGATTGGTTCTCTTGCTCTTCATGTGGAGTTCTTGTCCCTTCCAGATTCCTCTGTTCTTTCTCTCTCTTCTACAAATCTCCCAGAGATAAACTAAAAACATATAAATGTGAATTATCAAAATTCCAACAACAACAACAAAAGAATCTTGAGTCTACTTATATTTTTTTCTAAAAATGTATGGGCAGATTAGTTGTAATTTGTTAAAGAGAAATTATGCAATTCACACTGAGATGATAAAAACAGGTATTTGGAAAGTGAAAAACCATCTGTTAAAGGTACCAGGGCTTAAAAATGGAAGCTTTTTGAAGGGATTGACAGGGATGCTCAGAAATTGTTTTCTCTAAATGTAGTGACTAAAGACCACCATAGCCATGGCTCTGAAGAAGCCTGGGGGTTAGGTCTCTATTTGACAGCAGAACTTTGAGCTATCAACATGGTTTTGGTTTTCTAGTTGTGCAGATGCTGTAGAGACTGATCATCAAGGTTAGCACCAAGGGTCTAGGAGAAAAAAAGACAATTTGTAGCCTTTTTTATTTGCTTTTATGCATCTTTTATATCTGTTTCATGTAACTCTGTGAGAGTAATATCTAAGTTACAGTGGAGACTCTGGGAAAATTGAGATGTCTGGAATGAGGAAAATCTACCTAAAGCTTTAGGCAGGAGAACACTCTGTCTAACAGAAGGTTATACCATGCCAGGGTCATAGTACTTGGAATTCCCAAGTCTACTGAAACTGATATAATGTTACACATACATATGTGACATATAACTTCAGTGTTCAGTGTTTTCTCTGTTTCCTTTTGGATTTGCATTGGTTCAGTTTTTTGCTATCCTCCCACTTATCCATTTAGGAATGGGAATATCCATTCTGTGTCATTGCATGTTAGAAATATATAACATTCATTTGCATTTTCAGGTGTTTGTAGTTAGGAATTTTCATGGAATCCCAATAGAACTAGTTTAATGATTTTTTTAATCATTATAGAAACATTCAGTGCTGGAATGGAGGCTTTTTGAACTATCAAATTGGCATGAACTAGGACTGGGAGATTCATTTAGTGAGTAAAATGCTTAACAGACAATTTGAGGATCTAAGTTCAAATGTCCAGAAGCCTATAAAGCCAAGGTGATAGCATGCACCAGTAATCCCAGTGGTCCTATGGTGAGATGGGAGGAAGAGATAGGAGACTACTCAGAAGTTTGTAAGCCAGCTACCCTGGTATGCCTAAGTAACAATCAACAAAGTCTGTGTCTCAAACAAACCTGATGCTGCCAATGAAGATAGCACCAAAGACTCCTCTGACTTCCACATACTTGCCATGACACCTGCTTTCTCTATCACACACATATATACATCTCTCTTCTGCTTTATCTCCTTCACCCCTGACTCACACTCATACACATGTGTGTAGCCATGAATCTGTGGGGGACTGGACAGAAGAATTTTGTTGTTGCTTTTTGAAAGTGAGATGGTGCCTACATTTCATGTGTTTGAACATTTGGTCCCTAGCTGACAAGGTTATTTAAGGAGGTTGTTGTACCTGGCTGGTGTATCAAAAGAGGCTGGCCTTTGAGTGTGATGGCTTAGTACTGTGTTAGATCCCATTCTTTTTTCTATTGTCAGCATCTATGTAACGAACAGGTGCCCAGCATCCACACCACTCTTTCTGTTCTTGCTACCATGGGTTGAAATTCTCTTAAAGCCTGGATCCAAACAAAGGGTTTACTCCATAAGTATTACCCTTGGCACTTTCTATAGGTGATAGGAAAGTATCTAATAACCTCTCTCTTCCTTTGTTAGTCTTATTTTAAATCATCATGTCATTGTTTATTTTGTTTACATTTTATTATTACCTTATTGTATAGTCTCCATTTTGATCTCCTATTCTACATCCATTAATCGTTTTTAAGGGAAATATTTTTCTGGCTTTCACAGTTATTTTATTCTTCAACCATGTTGAAGTAACTGTAATCTCCAAGCTTTCCACATCCATGGTGAGATCAATTTATGTTTATATGATGGTATTTTGAGTTTCTTTAAGTGGGTAGTGACTGGTGTTTATATTTTAATGTAAAACTTTAAATAGTTTTGTAATTTCTAGCCTTTAAAAACTTCCTTGGAAACTAAATGTTTTATGTAATGTCTCCATTTTCACACTTTACCAGCAAAATATGACTGAATATGTGTTTTTATTTTTTAAACATAAAGATGATTTTACAGAATGTGGAGGAAGATACAGTATCCTCACATATAATGATTGAGAATTGAAAGAAATAAGTAATTTCCTCACTATTAGCTGATGAAGCAATATTTGGCAAAGACAAAAGAGTCAGAGACAACCTCTACTCCCACTGTTAGGATTCCCATAAGTACAACAATTTACTCAGTCATAACATATGCAAAAGACCTAGATCAGAATCTTAGAGGTTCCCTGATTCTTCAGGTCCCCATGAGTTCTGATCAGTTGATTCTGTGGTCCATGTACTTGTGGTGTCCTGGCCCTTCTGATTCCTCCAATCCTTTCTCACCTTCCACCTCAGAACTCCCCAAGCTCTGCCAGATGTTAGGCTGTGAGACTCTGTCTGTATCTGTTCCCATAAGTTGCTGTATTCAGTCCATTTGATCTCTCTGAACATGCTTATGCTATGTTCTTGTACTAGAACACTCTTCAGACAGGATAAACTGTAGGCTGAAGGTTTTCTGACTGGGTTGGTGTCCCAATGCCTCTACTTGAGGCCTTGCCTAGTAACAACATGGATGGTTCAGACTTCATGTTCCCCATTACTAGATGTCTTTACTATGGTTAATCTTGTAGATTCCATGGAGTTTCTATTGCACTAGGTTTCTACCTCATCCCTGAGATGCTTTCCTATTCCAGCTGTTTCTCCCAGTATTTCTCCCCATTTCTCCCAACTATTCCTGCCTCTTTCCAACCCTACCTGTCCCCAGTTCACCTGCAAAATCTATTCTACTTCCCCTTCCCAAGGAGATCCTTATGTCCCCCTTTAAGCCCTCCTTGTTACTTAGCTTCTCTGGGTCTTTGAATTGCAGCATGGTTATCTTTTACTTCACAGATAATATCAATTTATAACTGAAAGCATATGTTTGTCTTTCTGGGTCTGAGTGACTTCACTCAGAGTGATTATTTTTTCTAGCTCCATCCATTTTACCTCAAATATCATGATGTCATGGTTTTCAACAGCTGAATAATGCTTCATTGTGTAAATGCATCACATTTTCTTTATCCATTCTTCGGTTGAGGTACATGTATGTTGTTCTGGTTTCTAGCTATTATGTAAAATTCTGCAATGAAGATAGTTGAGCAAGTGTCCTTGTGGTAGGATAGAAAATCCTTTGGGTAAATACACAATAGTGGTACAGCTGGGTTTTGAGGTAGATCAATTCCCAATTTTCTGAGAAACTGCCATATTGATTTCCAAATTTGCTATACAAATTTTAATTCCCACAAGCAATGGAGAAGTGTTCCCCTTGCCTCACATCCTTGTCCACATGAGCTGTCACCTATGTTCTTTATCTTACCCACATTGACAGGTGTAAGATGGAATCTCAAAGTCATTTTGATTTTTATATCCCTGATGAGTAAAGATCTTGAAAATTTCTTTAAGAGTTTCTCAAATATATGAAATTCCTTTGTTGAGAATTCTCTGTTTAGGTCTGTACCTCATTTTTAAAATTGGATTATTTGTTTGTTTGATGTCGAGTTTCTTGAGTTTTTTATATAGTTTGGATATTAACCCTCAGTCAGATGTGGAGTTGGTGACTTTTTTTTTTTCTATTCTATGGGCTCCTGTTTTTGTCCTATTGAGAATGTTCTTTACTTTATAGAAGCTTTTCTGTTTCATGAAGTCCAATTTATTAATTTTTGATCATAGTGCCTGAACTGATGGTGTTATATTCAGGAAGTTGTTCCCTGTGTCAGAGCAATCAAGGTTATTCCCAACTTTCTCTTCTACCAAGTTCAGCATATCTGATTTTATGTTGAGGTCTTTGTTCCTCCTGCACTTGAGATATGGATGTATTTGCATTTTCTACATGGCGATACCAGTTAGATGAGCACCATTTGTTGAAGATGCTTTCTTTTTTCCATTACAGATTTCTGACTTCATCATAAAAATTTAGGTATCCATCAGTGTGTGGATTTGCTTCTAGGTTTCTCATTTGATTCCATTGACAAATGTGTCTATTTTTATGCTAATACCATGCTGTTTTTATTACTACAACTTTATAGTACAGCTTAAAATCAGGTATGTTAATACCTTTAGAAGTTCTTTTATTATAAAATAATTGTTTCAGCTATCCTTTTTTTTCCCACATGAAGTTGAATATTGTTCTTTCACGATCTCTAAAGAACTGTGCTGTGATTTGGGTGAAGACTATGTTGAATATGTAAATTGATTTGGGTAAGATGGCCATTTTTATTATCTTAATTCTAATAATCCAAGAATATGGAAGATTTTTCCATCTTCTGATAACTTCTTCAATTTCTTTCTTCAAAAGTCTTGAAGTTCATGTTATACAGGTATTTTACTTGCTTGGTTAGAGATACATCAAGGTATTTTATATTTTGGGGGCTTTTGGAAAAGTGTTGTTTCTCTGATTTCATTTTCAGTAAGTTTTCCATTTGTATATGGAGGGCTATTTATTTTTAGGAGGTAATCTTCTATTAAGCCACTTCACTGACCATGTTTATTAGTTATAGGAGTTACCTGGTAGAATTTCTTGGGGGGGGGGGGCTTATGTAGAATATCATATTATTTGTGAATAGTGATAATTTGATTTCTCCCATAGCAATTTGTATCCTCTTCATCTCCTTTAGTAGTCTTATTGATCCAACTAGAAGATCACATATTATATTGAACAGATATAAAGAGAGGGAGTGATAAACTGTGGTAGGGACTTGTAAACCACATATTTTTCATGCCAAGTTGTCTTGTTCCTGATTTTAGTGGAATTGATTTGAATGTCTCTCCATTTAATTTGATGTTGACTATAGGTTTTGGGGGGTTTTAGGTGTAAATATAGGCTATAGGTGTAAATCGCTTTTATTATGTTTAGATATGTCCTTTGTATCACTGATCTCTCCAAGTCTTTCATAATGAAAAAAATGATGGATTTATTCTTATTTTTATTTTTTATGTTTATTTATTACTTCAGGTTATATCTCCATCACAGTGCCCTCTTTCCACCCCTCCTGGTTCCACCCTCCCAACATCCCTCCCTCCCTCTCCCACCCATCCCACTACTTTGGATTGGGGTGTTCCTACATATCAGCCTCCCTCAGTTCAGCAGTCATATGAGGGTTAAGAGCTTCCTCTTGCACTGGGGGCCAAAATGGCAGCACCCCTAGGGCAAATTGTCCTACTAACAAGTAACAAAGTCAATGTTCCTGTTCTTATTGGTGTGATGGTTGCAGAATAGTTATCCTGTGCTATATGGCTAAAATCTAATTATAAGTGAGTAGATGCCATGTGCATCTTTCTGAGTCTGGGTTAGCTCATGCAGGATGAACTTTTCTAGTTCCATCCATTTGGATGCGAATTGCATGATATCCTTGTTTCTGATAACTGAGTAGTATTCCATTGTGTAAATGTACAACAGATTTTTTTATCCATTCGTCATTTGAGGGACATTTGGGTTGTTTCCAATTTCTAGCTATTTCAAATAAGGCTGCTATGAATATGGATGAGGAAATGTCCTTGTGGTTTGGTGAGGAATCATATGAGTGTGTACTCAGAAGTGGTATAGCTGGGTCTTGAGGTAGGGACATTCCAAGTTTTTTAAGATATCGCCAGGCTGATTTCCATAGTGTTTGTACAAACTTCCATACCCACCAGCAATGGAGGAGTGCTCTCCTTTCTTCACAACCTCACAAGCATGTGCTGTCATTTGAGCTCTTGATCTTAGCCATCTGACAGGTGTGAGATGGAATCTCAGAGTCATCTTGAGTTTCATTTCTCTGATGATTAAAGATGTTGAGCATTTCTCCAAGTGTCTCACTGCCATTAGAGATTCCTCCTTCATGAATTCTTGGTTTAGCTCTGTTTCCCATTTTTTGATTGGATTATTCGGTTTCTTGGTGTTTAATTTCTTGAGTTCTTTATAAATTTTGGATATTAACCCTTTGTCAGAAATGGGGTTGGTAAAGACTTTTCTCAGTCTGTAGGTTGCCATTTTGTGCGAATGATAGTGTCCTTTGCCTTACAAAAGCCTTTCAGTTTCATGAGGTCCCCCTTATTGATTGTTGGTCTTAGAGCCTGAGCTGTTGGTGTTCTGCTTAGGATGTTGTCATCTGTGCCAATGAGTTCAAGGTTTTCCCCCACTTTCTCTCCTATTAGATTTAGTGTGTCAGACTTTATGTTAAGGCCTTTGATCCACTTGGACTTAAGTTTTGTGCAAGGTGATAGGTATGGGTCTAATTTCATTCTTTTACATGTTGACATCCAGTTGGACCAGCACCATTTGTTGAAGATGCTGTCCTTTTTCCATTTTATTCTTTTGGATCCTTTGTCAAAAATTAAGTGACCATAATGTGTGTGGGTTCATTTCTGGGTCTTCACTTTGATGTCAATGATCCACTGGTTTCTATACCAGTACCATGCTGTTTTTATTACTAATGCTCTGTAGTACAGCTTGAAATCTGGGATGGTGATGTCTCCAGATTTTTTATTATTATTATTCAGGATTGATTTAGCTATTCTTGTTTTTTGTTGTTGCTATTCCATATGAAGGTGAGAATTGTTTTTTCCAGATCTGTAAATAATTGTGTTGGGATTTTGATAGGAACTGCATTGAATCTGTATATTGCTTTTGGCAGGATGACCATTTTTATTATGTTGATCCTTTCTGTCCATGAGGATGGGAGATCTTTCCATCTTCTGATGGGATCTTCAATTTCTTTCTTCAAGGACTTGAAGTTATTGTCATACACGTCTTTCCCTTCTTGTTAGAGTTAACACCTGGTATTTTATATTGTTGTGGCTATTGTGAAGGTTGTTGTTTCAATAATTTCTTTCTCAACCCATTTATATTTTGTATAAAGAAGGGCTTCTCTTTTTTAAAAATTAATTTGTATCCAGCCACCTTGCTGAAGGTGTTTACCAGTTGTAGGAATTCTCTTGTAGAATTTTTGGGGTTACTTATGTATACTATCATATCATCTGCAAATAGGGATAATTCAACTTCTTCCTTTCCAATTTGTGTCCCCTTGATCTCCTTTAGCTGTTTTATTGCTCTAGTAAGAACTTCAAGTACTATGTTGAAGAGATATGGTGAAAGTGGACATTCTTCTCTTGCCCCTTTATGTTTCTCTCCATTTAATTTGATGTTGGCTTGCTGTGCATCACCTTTATTATTTCTAGGTATGGTCCTTGTATTCCAGCTCTCTCCAGTACTTTCAGCATGAAGGGGTGTTGGATTTTGTCAAATGCTTTTTCAGCATCTAGCGAGATGATCATGTTTTGTTTTTTTTTTTTCTTTCTTTCACCTTGTTTATATGGTAAATTAAGTTGATGGATTTTCATATGTAGAACCATCCCTCCATTCCTGGGATGAAGCCTACTTGATCATGGTTTTGTCTGTTCATCGAATTCTTGATTTCTTGGATGTTGGGGGTGAGAATTTTTTTAGTTTTCTCATTTTCTTTGGGTGTTGTACTGATATCTTCAATTAAATCTCCCACACCTGATATTCTGTCTTCCCTTCCATCTCTACTATCCTATTTTTTGATACTCATGTCTGTAGTTCCTATCTTCTTCCCTTGATTTTTCCATTGCCAGTGTTGTCTCTATTTGTATTTTCTTTATTGTTTCTACTGCCAATTTCACATATTGAACAATTCTATTTGTTTTATATGTTTCTTGATCCAATTTGCTTGTCTTTTTCTGCAGATCTTTCAACTCTTTCAACTCTTTCATTGCCTTTTTTTGTCTTTCTCATTCATCTTTGGCTGCATTGGCTTGGAAGATGGTATTCTCCATTGCTTTCATTTGTAAAATTGAGGATTCTTTAAATTCTTTCAGGGATTTAATTTCTTCTTGTAAGGACTCTATTATTTTCCTATGTATTGATTTGTCATCATTTTCATGTCTTTCAGCTGTGGTGGTATGTTCAGGGCTTGCTGTGTTAACCTCACTGAAGTTTGTTGGAGTCATATTTCCCTGATTTTGTCAGTTTTGTTCTTTCACTGACCTTTAGCTATCTGGTTGTCCTTAGGTGATTGCTCCTGATGTCTTCTGGACCTGGTGCCAAGGAAGGAGCTTTGGTGTAGAGTCCATATAATATTGGTGGTTTGTAGCTCAACACAAGGTAAGTGAGGTCTTGAGATGGTGCTGTGTCTCAGTGTTCCCCCCGAAAATCACCCTTTCTCATGTTCCAACTGGGAACTCTGTTCGGAAATTGGATGGAATGTGTTATAACAGCTTGCAGACTCTTGAATTCTAGTAGGTCTTCCTAGTGATTTTGGTGGGGCTTGGAGGACCACGAATTATAGGCTAGAGCAGCAGATCTTCTGTCGCTCGTGGTCTGGCCAGAGGGTCAGGTCTGTGGTCGTGGACATACAGGTGCCTCTACAGGATTTACAATCACATGGAAGAACATTGCACCTAGACAGGGAAGAGGGCTGCTCTTCCTGCACCAGTGCAGTTTCCACAGGTCTGATCACTGCAGGACCTTGGCACGCAGCACCAACCACCAGATAGTGGTACCTTCCAGCTTCCTGAGCACCCAGCTTCCACAAGGTCTTGCCAGCACCCAAAAGAGAACTAGCAATGCTACAGAAACGGTAAGATCAGAGCAGGCTAAAAGGTAGGTGGTCAAGTTAAAAGGCTGTGGAATTCCACTAAGTCCAAGCCCAGTGGAAGAGGTGTGGTGTTCATATTGGAGACAGTGCACCTTGCCCCTTTTCGGCAGGACACCCTGTCTTCAGCATCTATAGCCTCAGTGCAGGAGAAGCGAGTTCTTGGCCTTTGTGCACTGCCTGAGTGATTCAGACTACAACAGCTTACTGCTTAGGTCCAAGAGGAACAGAGGTACCCAGGGGATCACAAAGAAGAAGCCACCTGAAAGGATTGAATATTTTGCCGTGTACAGTAGTCTGTGGTCCCTTAAAGTCTGACAAACACCTGTCCAGGCTCTTGCTTTTAGAGTCTCCCTTGAGAATTCAGGTGTAATGCTAAAAGGTCTGCCTTTATATGTTACTTGGCTTTTTCCCCTTGTAGCTTTCAATACTATTTCTTTTTCTGTATGTTTAATACTTAATTATTATGTGACATGTGTTCTTTGTTTTCTGTGCAATCTATTTGGTGTTTGGTAAATCTCTTGTACCTTTTTAGCCATAGACATGTCCTTCTTTAGGTTAGGAATTTTTTTCTATGTTTTTTGAATATTTGAGGAAATATTCTTTTTATATTCCAATTATTCTTAAATTTGGTCTTGTCATAGTGTCTCAGATTTCCTGGTTGTTTTGCACTGTTTTAAAAAATTGAAATAACCCAGTAATTCAATTTTACCAATGAGGAGTCAGCAGCCAGATGCTGGGATGAAAATCTTGTCATCTCAGAGAGGCAGAGAAAGCACCCAGTTGAATTTCCTATTCCACCGACATCCCAACCAAAAGCCCTAAGCTAAAAAGCCCAGAAGAACCTAGAAGAAGAGCCTAGAAAGACAAAAGCCTGAAGGAGAAAGGACTGTGAAGGAAGAAATCTTCTGAAGGAACCTCTGATGGAGCCTTTAAGGAGCAAACCCGAGGGACCCCCTGGAGATGTCACTGAAGGATCTAACCCAAAGGAAGAATCACTACTACTTCTCCATGCTGTCTTAAAATACCTTCAGTTCAATGTCCCTCCTTTCTGATTAATCCTTATCAGCTGATTTCTTGCTCTGCCTCTTGACCTAAGGTTAACTTTATTTAATCCTGTGTAACAGAGCTCTTGGATTAAAGGTGTGTGCTTAGAGGTGAGCCATACCATAACCATTAGTTTACAATAAACAAGAAATTCTTGGACTAAAGGTGTGTACTTAGAGATGGGCCACAGCAAAACCTTTGGTTTATAGTAAATGGAAAGCTCTAAGATTAAAGACTGAGCCATCCTGTAGTTACAAACAGATTTTTCATTTCACAAACTCGGGGTTCACAATATGATCCAATATTTTGCAACAGTTTTGTTAGTAACTTTTTTATGTTTAACCTTTTCTTTGACCAAAGAATCTATTTCTTCTATCATATCACCTGAGATTCTCTCTTTCATCTGTTGTATTCTGTTGGTGATGCTTGAGTCTGTAGTTCCTGTTCACTTACCTATATTTTTCATTCCCAAAATTCCCTCAGATTTTATTTTCATTATTGCTTTTATTTTCATTTTCAGGTCTTATACACTTTACTTCACTTGTTTTTTTTATTCTTCTTTGCTTTCTTGGCATTCTTTAAGGGATTAATTGATTTCCTTCTCTCTTTATTTTAATCTTTTCCTCAAATTCTTTAAAGGATTTTAAAACTTCCTCTTTAAGGACCTGTATAATTTTCATAAAGTCAATTTTAAAGTCACTTTCTGTGCCTCAGCTATGTTGGAATATTCAGGTGTGGTTGTGGCAGGATAGCTGTGGCTCTAGTGATGCCATATTGCCTTGGCCATTGTAGGTTCTGCTCTTATACTGGTGTGTAGGCATCTAGGTTTGGGATTATTATAGGTCAAGATGCTGATTTCTGAGTTTGTCTTTGTTGGATAGGTGTTTTGTTTCTTGATTTCTGTTTCCTCTTTGGTCTTCTGGTTTTTGTGGCCTAGATTTCTGGCAGCCAGTGTGATGATCTCTTATCCAACAGGGAGTCCCTGACCAAATTGGGGGTCTGATTTCTGCCTGGTAGTTTGGCCTTTCAAGCAACAGTAGGTCTCTCTATCCCTGTTGGGGAGTGAGATATGGTGATGAGGGGAGTAAAAATTGGTGGCATTGAGTAAGTTAAAGAGGTCCATTGTTGGGCCACCTTTCTATAGTGCTTTTGGCCTGTGTAGTCTCTGGTCCAGCACAGAGTCTCTGCTTGTGTTTGCTTATCTAATTTTCTGGCTTGCTTGGTATCCACCTGCTCTTTGAACTATCATGACCTGCACTAGTTCTGCTGGCTGACATGGCCTTCACCTGGCAGATAAAGTTAGCAGAAGTTGGGGGCAGGAGCACAGTGGGCAGGGCAAGTGGTGGAGTGGGATGGAGGGGTTGGTTGGGCAGTGGAATGGATCTTTGAAAAGCAAATCTAGGGAGTGTGGAAGTTCCACAGGCAGGAGGGTCTCTTCTCTGTTCTTCTGACTGGAGTGGCCTACACCTGGGCAGTAGAAATCCCCTTGAGTTAGGGGAGAGCAGCAGGAGGGCACCAAAGTTGGGCAGGACAGCAGTAGAACAGTGAAATGTGTCTTTGCAAACAGACTCTAGGGAGCAGGGCAGTTCTTCAGACAGACAAGTCATTCACGGGCTTTTCTGACTGGTGTGGCCAGTATTTCTACATTAGGATTCATAAAAGTAGCAAAATTCCTGTTATGAGGTAACAATGAAAATTGTTTTATTGTTGAGAACAAGTAAAACACAAGGAGCTGTATTAAAGGGTCATAGCATTAAGAAGGTTGAGGATCACTGATTTAAAAGTTTAAAACTCTAGGTTATAGTTCATTATTGCCAGGAAGTTAATATGGGAACTTAATATACCACATCCATGATCAAGAGCAAAGAGAGGATGTACACATAGATCTTTGTTTGCTTACTTCTTTGTCTGCCTAATCCTTGACTAGCTTCCCCTACTTGTATACAACTCAGAGTCCAAATCATGAAATGGTACCACCAACATTCAGGCCAGATACTCCAACTTCCATCAGCAGTCAGGCTAATCCTACAAGCACATGTCCAAAGGCTAACCTAATGTAGACAATTCTTTAGGATTTTCTTTCCAGGTAACTCTGTGCATTGTCTAGTTGACTTTGAAAGCTAACAGATGTATAATGGGGAGTTTTCACAACAATAGAGCAAACTATCCCTGGAAACAGCAGATTTTGTTCAGAGGGTAACTCTATTGATATAAGATCATAAATATTAGAAGTTAGTAAAATGTTAGATAAGCATCAGTTCACATATAAACAGTTAATGGACGCTTATTAAGTGGTTGTTAAGAGATATTTAATGACTTAATGACTTTTTATCCCATAAATTTCTATTGTCAGAGCTTTGCTCAGTCTTCATGAAGTTTATGATAAATGAGAGCAAAACAGGTTCAAACTGAGCAAAGTAAGTCCTAACAAGAAATATAATTGATATTTTTCAAGACAGTGGTGCACAGCCTACACTGAATACTGGTAACAGGAGCTCAAAACTGCAGAAAGAGTGAAAAGACACACTACTGACCCTGAAACATTTGGATCTGTGTTTCTCCCAGCCCAAGGAGAACACCTTGGATTATACAGACTCCTAGATTCCAGCCACAAGCCCTTAAAGCTGCCCATCTTACAAAGAACAGATCCTATTTGCCAGTGATGCAGGACCCCAGCTCCTGGCCACCGGATGCTTTCTGTGTTCCCCAAGAGAGCTCATCTGAGGGGTCACACAACGAGCCCCAGGGTCATTCACCCTGCTCTTGGGCCTCCAGGCACTTACTGGGTACAGAGAGAGATTCACAGAGAGGTCTCTCTCTGAGTCACAGAAATGCTCCCCTCTCCTCTGGCCTCCTCTGGCTGCCAGGCCCTTTCATTGACACTGGTCAATGGCCTACCAGCATAGACAGTCAGGCTTCTGGCCTCCAAGTGTCTCTGTGCCACCCCTAGGGGAGCTCCTCAAAGATTTCTCCCTCTCAGAACAGACTCTCTCCCTGACCTCTGGCCACCAGGCACTTACACTGAACTGGGTCAACCATGTAACCCCATAAGCACTCAGCCAGGCTTCTGGCCTCCAGGTGCCTCTGGGACTCTGGGAGAGCTCCTTGGAGAGGTCACCCTCCAAGCCACAGAGAAGTTTCACTGGCCTCTGGCCACCAGGCACTTCCAAGAGCCCAGGTCAATTGCCTAGCTCCAGAGACACACTACCAGGCTTTTGGCCTCCAAGGGCATCTGCATTCCCATAATAACTTCTTTTAGAGGTCTTGCTCTGAGTTCCAGGGATTCTTGTCCAGGCCTCTGGCCACAATGCACATCTCTAAGAAAGCTTCTCCTAGAGGGCATCCACTGAGCTCCAGGGACACTCTGACTCAGCTTCAGGCCTCCAGGCACCTCCTACATCCAGAGAGAAGTCCTCTGAGGTGTCTTCCTCTGAGTCCCAGGTACTCTTGCATTAGCCTCTGGCCTCTAGACACTTCCTTATCTCTGAGAGAGCTTCTGACACCGAGAGGTCGTTCCCTGGAATCCCAGGGAAGCAGGAATATATTTGGCTTCCAACCACTTCCTGCTTCTATGAGAGGACATCTCCCCTGCTATCGCCTTTTGTCTGCAGCCCTATCAACCAACCTGAAGTGAGGCTCTGAATCTCTGGATCATATAGGAACATCCATTCTCTAAGCCAGGACTCCTTCCTGGCCACCAACTCTAGTGGGCACCGGAACAACCAAACAATGATAAGGACAACCAGATGATTAAAGGCTAATGAAAGAACACAATCAACAAAATCTAGGGTAAAATGCCACCACAAGAACCCAGCTACCCTGGTGCAGCATGCCCTGACCATTCTAACACAGCAGAAACATAAGAAAATGATAAATCTATACATCTGAATATAAATCCCTTAATGAAGTTAAGGAAATCACATTGAACAGATGAAAATACTGGAGACATCCCTTAAAAAAATCCAGAAAAACACATACAAGCAGGAGAAGGAATGGGATTATAGTTATTAATTAAATACAGGGGGAAAATCAAGCTGCAGAAGGAAATGAAAATATCAGTACAAGACATGAAAAATGAAAATGGAACCAATAAAGAAAACACAAATAGAGGCAATCTTGGAGGTGGAAAACGTACAAGGACTAAGATACAAGCATTATTAATAGTGGAAAACGTACAAGGACTAAGATACAAGCATCATTAATAGGATACAAGAGATTGAAGACATGACCACAGACATGACAGATTCAATTGAATAAATTAATACATCAGCCAAAGAAAATGAGAAAACTAAAACTTCCTCACTAAAACATCCAAGAAATCTAAGACTCAATGAAAAGATAGAACCTAAGAATTTTAGTCATAGATGGTAGAGAAGATGCCTGAGTCCAAGGATAGAAAACATTTTCAACAAAGTCATAGAAGAAAATTTCCCAAACCTAAAGGAGAGATGCCTATATACATTCAGGGGCCTTACGGAGCACCAAATAGATTAGAACAGAAAAGAAATAACCCCCACTACATAATAATAATAACACTAAATATACAAAGCAAAGAATTAATATTAAAAGCTGGAGGACAAAAAGGTCAAGTAACATATAAAGGCAGACTCATCAAAATTACAACTGAATTCTCTTCTGAAACTCTGAAAGCCAGAAGGGCTTTCAGAATGTTTCACCCAAATGAAAAAGAATATACTTTCTTCTCAGCATGTCATAGAACCTTCTCCAAAATTGACCATATAGCCGGTTTTAAAGCAAGCCCCAACCAATACAAGAAAATTGGAATAACTCCTTGTATCTTTTTTTTAATAATTTATTTTTTATTTCTTCAAGTTACATCTCAATCACAATCCCCTCCCTACTCCCCCCTCCAGTCCCAC
>CAJQZJ010000275.1:100141-113993 GCA_907164525.1 Lophiomys imhausi | reverse complement strand
CATCATTGGGGAAGAATACACCCTTAATCCCAACACACTAGAGACAGAAACAGGCAGATCTCAGAGCTCAAGGCCACCTGATACAAAACATGCTCTAAACAGAGAAAAACTTTGATCCAGGGGTGGAGGAGTACATCTTTAATCCCATCAGTTGGAAACCACATGTCTTTGATCCCAAAATTTAGAATGCAGAGACAGGCATATAGGATTTGGAAAGATTTAAGTTTAAAAGCTACTTACAAAAGGCAGGCTGCAATTCAAACAAATTGTCCTTTGAGATCTCAAAATATATAACTCCTTGTATCTTATCAGATCACTATGTATTAAAGCTGGGTTTCAACAACAGAAATAACAAAAAGCCAAGACATTCGTGGAAACTGAACAACTCTCTACTCAATGACTACTGGTTCAGGGAACAAATAAAGAAGAAAATTAAAGACTTCCTAAAATTCAATGAAATCAAAGGCACAACATACTCAAACCTATGGGACACAATAAAAGCAGTGCTAAGAGGAAATCTCATAGCAATAAGTGCTTTCAAAAGGAAAATGGAGACAGGTCATATTAGCAACTTAAGTACACAGAAGAAGACTCTAGAAAAAAAAAAAAAGAAGCAAACACTTCCAAGAGGAGCAGACAGTAGGAAATCATCAAACTCAGGGCTGAAATCAATAACTTAGAAACAAAATGAACAATACAAGGAATAGTTGAAACCAAGTGTTGGTTCTTTGAGAAAATCAACAAAATAAACAAGCCCTTAACCAATCTAACTAAAAGGCAGAGGGAAAATATCCAAATCAACAAAATCAGAAATGAAAAGAGAGAAATAACAACAGACACTGTGGAAATCCAAAGAATCTTTGAGTCATACTTCAAAAATCTGTACTCCATAAAATTGGAAAACCTAAGTGAAATGGACAATTATCTTGAATAATTCCACATATTGAAAGACCCGGGAGAGGGAAGTCCCTCTCCAGACACTCGGGATATCACGGCAACCCAAAAACCTGCAAGAGACCTCCTTGATGCAATCGCAAGAGGTTTATTTTGGGGGGGGGGTCAGTGCACTGAGGACGCAACTCGTATCCCACACAGGAGCAGAAGAGTTCGCGACCCCCAGCTACCTGAGGGCAAGGGTCTTATAGAGAAGCATTGCAACTCAAGGGGGTGGGGGGATTCACAAGTGAAAAGTACCAACCCATTATTTAGGTAGTCAGTAGGAAACACATCCTATACTCATTGCTCTCAGGAAGAATCCAATCTTATTTCACCATCTACTTTGTGGTCAGCCAGTTTCTGGAACCCAGGGCCCAAGATAGTCATTTGTTTTATGATTAACTAGTTCCTGGAACCTAGGGCTCATGACTCAACTGATCTTTATTCCTGATTCCATTCTTTTATGGTCAGCTAAGTTCCTGGAACCTGGCTGGCCTGGCCTGCTAAGGGGTCTTTTAAAATTTTCCATTCCTTTCATTCCCCACTTTTTCTAGTCCGTGGTTCCAATCCTAGAACCTATACATCTGCTTCGTCAAACTCCTCATTACCATATTCCCGCAGCCCTTGATATTGTTGTTTAAGCATTAAAATCTGTACAGCACTTATTTTTTCTCTAACAAAGGTAACTAGTCTATTTAAGATACAGGGTCCCAAGGTAAGGATTAATAAGAAGATCAGAAGGGGTCCTATCAGAGTTGAAATGAGGGTGGTCATCCATGGGGATCTACTGAACCATCCTTCAAACCATCCCTGTTGGGCGCTCCTCTCTGTCTTTGGTCTAGTCTTTCCTTGAGTTTATTCATAGAATTTCTGATTACCCCAGAGTGGTCAATATAAAAGCAACATTCTTCCTTCAAGGCTGCACATAACCCTCCATTCTGCAAAAATAACTGATCTAGGCCTCTCCTGTTCTGTAAGACAACCTCTGACAAAGACGTTAATGATTCTTCAAGTCTGACAATGGACTGTTGGATGGATCTCAAATCCTCATTCTTAGCTGCTCTCAAAATTATCTCAGCTCATCACCAAGGCGGCAGTACCGGTTCCCACCCCATCTGCTATGCCCAGTCCTACTATCACCGCTAGTGTGAGGGAGACTGGTTCTCGCCGATACCTTCTGTATCGGAAGTCAAATTCATCTTCAAAGGCATCAGCTGGGTGGTAGAGTACTCTAGGCAGAGATTGTATTAATATACAGTAATCTTTGGTACCATTAAAGACATTGGTAGTGACACAGGGAGTCAACCCCACCACTTATCTATGCCAGGATATAAGTATCTAGTATCAGAAGTCTTTGGAGATTCCAAGGTTTCATTACATAAGTGTCTATAGGCAGCGGTGGGTTTCCTAAACAAGTTCCTTGTCCTGATACCTAAGTTAGGGTCAGTTTATTCTTTCCATGCCATGAACAGGCCTCGTGGCTGGTAGTGTTATTGATAGTCCAGACACAGTGATACCCTCATAGTAAGGGGTTCCAGAGGTTAAGCAGAGCCAGCAAGAGTCTGTCATGTTGGGATTGGACCCATTCAGAACCTGAAAGGCTCCTTGAATTAGATTTAATAGTCTTTGTCCTGTAGAAGGTGGGGCCCAAGGGGAGTTGGGAGAGGCCTGGGCTCCTTCTAATTGAGGGGTAGGTACCGGAGCTGGTATTCTTTGTTCAGGGAGTACCTTATTGGGGCCTATGGGCTGTGCAGGAGGACTGCTAATTTTTACCTGTATACTGAATATCACCCCCGGATCCGTCCCACCAGTATACCAGTGTAAACCCAACATATGTCCTTGGATCCATTGCTGGCATTTGCCCGCCTCCTTCCCTATCGACGTAAAAGAAATGTTTAAGGGATTTTTGTAATCCTGGATAGAAGAGGCACAAGCCCCTTGGGAGTAATTCTTTCCGACTGTGATGAGGTCCCATGAAGATGAAGGTTTCCAATAGGCCTGTCCTGTTGTTTCACAACCCCAGGCAGCACAGTAATAACTTTCCAGCCCTCCACATCGCCTAGCCTTACTCCTGTCCCTGCTTTCTCATGGACAGACATAGAAGTCCTCCTGTGCTAAATGGCATCGGCTGTAAGGATCACCACATCCATATATTGCCCCCAGGTGGGAAGGGTGATCTCGGGAGTCAGTCCAGGTGGGGAGGTTCTGGGGGTCTGCCTCAGGAATATCCCACTGTTCTAGGCCTGCGGCTAGTTGATAGAAGTCGGGAGAAAGCTGGAGCCACCATGTCCAAAGGGGGGGCTACATTAGAAATTGACCAGATGACTTCCCCGGTTTGGGACGCCACCTGCCAGGTGAGTTTTTGAGGGGCATTGGGGTTGTCATTCCCCATCTGCAGAGCACCTGTGATGCAGGCGTAGCTTAAGAGGATCCACAGTTTTTTGCAATCTCCACTCATCCTTGGAAGGTTTAGGAGCTTTCTTCACGTGCGAGGTGTGGATCCAAGCAGAGATTCCCTCTACCTTCACTGCAGTGGGGCTAGTCAGGAGCACCAGTTATGGTCCCTTCCAGTGAGGTTCAAGATTCCCAGTTCGATTGCGCCTGACGAGTACAGGGTCTCCAACCTGGAACTGATGAGGCACGCTCAGGTTTCCAGCTTCATAAGCTTCTCTGAGCTGTTCCCAGGCCTCACGCTGGACCACTTCAAGGGCTTTCATGTGGGTGAACAAGGGTTTAGAAAGGACAACATCAGGATTAAATGCTCTGCCTGCCTCAGTAAGAGGAGGAGGACTCCCACAGAGAATCTCATAAGGTGTCAGCTTGAAGCGGCCTGGGGTATTTCTGACTCAGAATAAGGCAAAAGGAAGGAGGGCTATCCAATCTCCCCCGCTGGTCTCTAAGGCTAATTTGGTTATGGTCTCTTTTAGGGTTCTATTATCCTTTCTACCTGTCCTGAACTTTGGGGATGGTAGAAACAATGTAATTTCTATTTAATCCCCAACTGAGTGGCCAGTCCCTGACTTACCTGGGCAACGAAAGTGGGTCCATTATCAGACCCAATTACCTTGAGTATTCCAAATCTCAGAAAACTTTTTTCAAGAATCATCTTAGCCACTGTATTAGCAGTCTCAGTCCTTGTAGGGAAGGCCTCCACCCACCCTGAAAATGTATCTATGAAGACTAAAAGATATTTGTTTCCATATTTAGCTGGTTTAATTTCTGTAAAATCCACTTCCCAATAGGCCCCCGGTCGATCTCCCCTGAGTCTTTTCCCCATGTTATGCATGGAAGGTCTGGCATTAGTAAGAGCACAGGCTTTGCAGTTCCTGACTATTTCTGTTGTTAAGTCAGAAAGTCCAATTACATAATAGTCAGAGGACCTTAGCACATCTTTTAGTTTCTTTTCTCCTAGGGGAGTCAGACGGTGTAAGTTGGTGACATATTTGCGTCCTTTTTCTTGAGGCAGGACTCGTTTACTGTCCTCTGTTTCAACCATACCATAAGGTGATTCTCCAGCCAACCCTAGTTTCTTTATGGCCTGCAAGTCTTCAGGAGTATACCTGGCGCTAGTTTTCCTGATATCTTTAGAAACAAGGGAGGTTAAGATCATTGTCCCTTAGGCGGCTTGTTTGGCTTCTACATCTGCCGTCTGATTTTCTTTAGCCACTGCATCCTGTGCCTTCTGATGTCCAAGGCAGTGGATAATAGCCACCTTCTTCAGCAGATGTATAGCCTCAAGGAGGCTCAGAATCTCTTCTTTATTTTCAATGTCTTTCCCTGCTGATATCAACAGCCTTCTTTGTCTATATATTGTCCCATGCACATGGGTGGTGGCAAAAGCATACCTGCTATCAGTAAAGATATTAATGGACTTTCCCTCTGCCATCTTCAGGGCTTGTGTTAACGCGATAAGTTCAGCTTTCTGGGCAGAAGTTCCTTCTGGCAAGCTGCTAGCCCAGATCACTTGCCTCGCATCCACCACTGCAGCTCCCACCATCCACTTACCTTCAACCACAAAGCTGCTTCCATCTGTATACCAGTTTGGGCTTCCTGGCCAGGGTCCGTCCTTTAGGTCACTCAGGGGACCTGTTTCTTCTGCCAGGATGTCAAGGCAGTGGTGGGCAGGAGCAGAGTCATCAGCCTCAGGCAGTAGGGTAGCAGGATTCAGGGTGGTTGTGGGGGGCGAATATCACTCTTTCAGTCAATAATAGGCTATGGTAGTGAGTCATTCTAGCATTAGTCATCCACTGGTCAGGGGCCTGCTGAATAATGCTCTCAAGGGCATGGGGTGCCACCACTGTAATCTGCTGTCCCAAAGTCAGTTTATCAGCATCCTTGACAAGTAAGGCCACAGCCGCAATAGCTTTCAGGCATGTGGGCCATCCGCTTGCAACAGGATGCAGTTTTTTATACAAGTAGGCTACCGTCCTTTTCCAAGGTCCTAAGGTCTGAGTAAGGATGCCTCTGGCAACCCCTGCCCTTTCATCTACATATAGAGTGAAAAACTTGGTTAAGTCCGGTAGGGCTAAAGCTGGTGCTGTTAACAAGGCTTTTTTGATATCGCCAAAGGCCTTCTAATGTTCAGAGGTCCAGGGGAACCCTCTTCCCTCCTTGGTGAGGGGATATAAGGGGGCTGTCAACGTAGCAAAGCCCGGAATCCATAGTCTACAAAAACCAGCAGTACCCAGGAATTCTCTTACCTGGCGTGGGGTGGTAGGGACAGGAATCTGGGTGACAGTCTTTTTCCTGGCTTCCATCAACCATTGCTTTCCATCTCTCAGGGTGTATCCCAGATAGTTGACCTCAGTTTTGCACAACTGAGCCTTCTTAGCAGAAGTCCGATACCCCAACTCACCAAGTTCTATCAGCAGTCTCTTGGAGACATTCAGGTTTAGGTGATGCTGCCAAGAGTAAATCATCAATGTACTGCAACAGTGTTAGCTGAGGATTTTCAGCTCTGAAGGAGGCCAGATCCCGATGAAGAGCCTCATCAAAGAGGGTAGGGGAGTTTTTGAATCCTTGTGGCAATCTAGTCCAAGTCAATTGTCCCGTTAATCCATTTTCAGGATCTCTCCATTCAAAGGCAAAGATGGGTTGGCTGTCAGGGTGTAACTTCAAGCAGAAAAAAGCATCCTTTATATCTAGAACAAAGTACCAATTTCTTTCTGGTAGAAGTGAGCTAAGAAGGTTATAAGGGTTGGGAATAGTTGGATGAATATCTTGGACTCTCTTATTAACTTCTCTTAAATCTTGGCTGGCCTGTAATCATTAGTGCCTGGCTTCTTTTCTGGTAAGGGGGGGGGAGGTGTGTTCCAAGGTGACTGGCAAGGAACCAGAATACCCTGCTGTAACAGTCAGTGAATGTGAGGTCTGATCCCCTCTCTCGCTTCACGACTCATTGGGTACTCTCTTACCCCAATAGGGGAGGCACTGGTCTTCAGCTCCACTACTATGGGATGAACTCTTTCTGCCATCCCCATACTTCCGGTCTCAGCCCAGGCCTTTGGGAATTCTGTCAACCAGTCACTGATATCCAGGGCCTCTTGTTGCCCGAGAGGCTCGTGGAGCCAGTACTCTTCTTCAAGTTTTAAGGCCAGTATCATAGAAGTAGTGGTTCCCCACATCACCTCTGGCCTTCCTTAGAAAACTGAATCTGTGCCTTCAGCTTGGTTAACAAGTCTCTTCCCAACAAAGGCATAGGGCACTCAGGAATGACCAGGAAAGAATGGGACACCTGTCCTTTCCCCAGGTCAACTGTTCGTGTTGTGGTCCAAGGATATTGCTTTTGCCCTGTTGCCCCTAAAACTACAGTCTTTTTGTTTTTTAATTTTCCCAATGGTTGTTTCAGGACCAAATATTCTGGTCCAGTGTCCACCAGAAAGTTTACAGGGGTCCCCTCCACGTTCAGGGTTACCCTAGGCTCAGGGATGGGGGTGCGAGCCCCATCGCCCCTAATCATCTTCTTCAAGAGCCAGGACCTTAGGGGTCCTGCCCTTCTTCTTTTGGCAATCTCGAGCCCAAAGTCCTTTTTCTTTACAGTAGGCACACTGATCTTTTTCCAGCCTGCATCTCTGTTCTTCACTTTCATTTGGTCTAGGTCTTCTGTTGCCCATGTTCCCTGTCTATCTAGGCCCTGCTCTCTCTCTTTCTCTATCTACAACTGCGGCCAGTATCCTAGTCAAGTTTCTCTTTTGTTTGTGATCTCACCTATCCTCTCTTTCTTCGCTCTCTCTCTTCTCTCTTTCCTGTTTCTCTTTCTCAGTCTCTCTCTTATGGTACACTTTCTCTGCCTCTCTGATGAGATCCTGCAAAGTATAATCCTGTAATCCTTCTATACGTTGCAACCTTTTCTTAATGTAAGGGGCTTACTGTCCTATAAAGGCTATAGCCACAGCCACTCACTATCCCTCAGAGGTTGGATCAAAGGGTGTGTACCGCCTGTAGGCCTCCATCAACCTCTCAAGGAATACGAACGGTGGCTCAACAAGACCCTGAAGTACTTCTCTTACCTTAGCCAAATTGGTGGGGCATTGAACGGCCCCTTTGAGACCTGCCACTAGGGTCCGGCGATAAACTGTCAGCCACTCCCTACCTTCAGCCGTGTTGAAGTCCCAGTTTGGTCGGTCAAGGGGGAATCCAGTGTCGATCTCATTCGGGAGGGTAGTGGGTGTCAGATTGGTCCATGGGACATTCTTTCGTGCTTCCAAGAGAATTCTTTCCCTTTCCTCTGTAGTGAAGAGGACCTGTAAGAGCTGCTGGCAATCATCCCAGGTGGGCTGGTGAGAGATTCCACCATACCTGTAAGACTAGTAGGGTTCTCAGAAAAACATGGGTGGTTAGCTTTCCAATTATATAAATCAGCTGAGGAAAAAGGCCAATACTGTAAGGGTTGCAAAGCTGGTGGACCCATTGGGGCCCGACCCGACCATTCAAAGAGGTAGTGCCACTGTGGAATCAGGTCCCTTTGGGCTCAACCCCCTCCGACTCTGAGTGCCAGTTGCAGGCCCTCCCCTCTCTGCTCCTTGTGCTTCTGGGCTCAGGGCTGGAGCTGGGGCTGGGGGTTCCTGCAGTAGCAGGGAGTAGGGTGGTGGCAATGGTGGGCTTGGCCACTCAGTTGGCTCCTCGATCTCTGGGTAGATCTTGGGCAGAGCCGAAGGTTTTGTTTTTGAAGTTGGCTTTTGTTTTGTTTTAGGTTCTGTGCCATGGAGAGCCAGGGCTCGGGAGCCTGGCTTCCTACCTCTCACCCATGGTTTCACCCATGAGGGTGGGTCCTGGACCAGGTCTTGCCAAACAGTAATGTATTGCTGTTGATCCAGATGAGACCCTGGTCCTTCCTTGAAGACAATAGTTTTTACCTCAAAAATAGTAGTCAAGTCAAAAGTCCCCTCGGGTGGCCACCCGAAATCAAAGGTTGGCCACTCCGAAGTACAAAAAGTCTTCCATGGTCCCTTTTTTACTTCAACTGGCAATTCGTGAGCCCTAGCTCTAACTTCAGTCCAATGATCTAATGTCAGTCTTAAAGGAGTCAACACAGTCTGTCCCATAGTCACAAATAACATGAAACACAAACACAAGATACACAGAAATACACTAAGAAAATTCCTCCTCAATCTCGAGTGCCAACACCACTCCAGAGAGGCAGACAGCTGGGACGTTTCTTGTGTTCCCCTCAAGAGAATCACAGTATCCTCCCCGGCCCACAGATGGGCTCCTCCCAGGCGTCCCTGGGGTCCCTGTCCTCCCTGGACATCTTTCAGGGTTACAGCCGGTAGTCCACTAGCACGTCTGCTGACTACCTTGTCCGTCTCTTCCAGAGATGAAAACAGCTGTCAAACCAAAAGCAACCTTCGCGAAGTCAACTTTTGCTCAACTTTTGTGCAAACACCAGACAACAGAGACAGAAATTTTACAAACCAGACAATAGAAATAGGCCCAAGACACAGAAATCTCACCTCCAAGTGGGTTCTTGTGGAGATTGGGGTGGCCACAGATTCCCAGCCAATGCACAAAATGAAAGACCAGGGTGAGTGAGGTCCCTCTCCTGACACTCGGGATATCACGGCCACCCAAAAAACCCGCAAGAGACCTTCTTGATGCAATCACAAGGGGTTTATTTCAGGGGGTCAGTGCCCTGAGGACGCAACTCGTATCCCACATAGGGGTAGAGGAGTGCGCGACCCCCAGATACCTGAGGGCAAGGGTCTTATAGAGAAGCATCACAACTCAAGGGGGTGGGGAGATTCACAAGTGGAAAGTACCAACCCATTATTTAGGTAGTCAGCAGGAAATACATCCTATACTCATTGTTCTCAGGAAGAATCTAATCTTATTTCACCATGTACTTTTTGGTCAGGCAGTTCCTGGAACCCAGGGCCCAAGATAGTCGTCTATTTTATGATTAACTAGTTCCTGGAACCTAGGGCTCATGAGTCCACTGATCTTCATTCCTGATTCCATTCTTTTATGGTCAGCTAAGTTCCTGGAACCTGGCTGGCCTGGCCTGCTAAGGGGTCTTTTAAAATTTTCCATTCCTTTCAATATCAAGATCAGGTAAACAAATCAAATGATCCTATAACACCTAATGAAATATAATCAATCATTAAAGTCTCCTAATAGAAAAAAAATGCCAGGACCAGATTATTTCAGCAGAGAATTCTACCAGACATTCAAAGAAGAGCTAATCCTAATACTCATCAAATTATTCCACAAATATAATCAGAAGGAATGTTGCCTGTGATCAACAGAACACCGTGGCTGGGGACAAATGTTGTCTGCACTATGCTAATCACCCTGGCCCTGGAGCAATGGGTAAGAAGCTTTAGAGTCAACATGTAGTCCCTAGGAGTTGCAATGCAGAAGCAGACTCCTTTAATCAAAAGAGGACATCCCCTTTTTAATACCTCTACCCATTGTTCCATTGACCCTTGGGGTGCAAGCAGCTATTGTGGCCCCTCTTCAATGGCTCACATCACATTGCCTGGTGATGTCATTAGTCTCCAGGCAAGTCTGGACATGGATCTGCTCTATTTGGAAGACCAGCCATGCATGTACATTGTTTATCAACAGGCTCATGCCTGCTAGGGAAGGGCATACACCTTTTACATATTCCTACAAAGGAATACTGCAAAACTCATTCTATGAGGCCACAGTCACTCTGATACCTAAACCATACAAAGACCCAACAAAGAAAAAAAATTTCAGACCAATTTCCCTTATGAACATAGTTACAAATATACTCAATAAAATACTTGCAAACTGAATCCAAGAACATAACAAAAATATCACACAGCATGATCAAATAGGCTTCATCCCAGGGAAGCGCAGAAGGCTCAACATATGAAAATTCATCAATGTAATCCATCATATAAACAAGGTGAAAGAAAACAAAAACAAAATCACATGATCATCTCATTAAATGCTGCAAAATCATTCAACAAAATCCAACATCCCTTCATGTTAAAAGTCTGGGAGAGATCAGGCATAAAAAGACCATACCTAAACATAACAAAAAGCAATAGACAGCAAGCTGGTACCCAACATTGAATTAAATGGAGAGAAACTTAAAACATTTCCATGAAAATCAGGGACAAGGAAAGTCTGACCACTCTCTACATACTGCTACAACTTAGTACTTGAAGTTCTAGTTAGAGAAATAATACAACTAAAGGAGATCAAAGGAATATAACTTGGAAAGGAAGAAGTCAAAGTAAACCTATTCTCAGATGATACGATAGTATACATAAGTGACCCCAAAAATTCCACCAAAGAACTCATACAGCTGATAAACACTTTCAGCAATGTAGCTGGATGCACAATTAATTCTAGAAAATGAGTAGCTCTTCATTACACAAAACATAAATGGGTTGAGAAAGGACTAGAGACACAACACTCTTCACAATAAACACAAATAATATAAAATACCCTGGGGCAACTCTAACCAAGCAAGTGAAAGACCTGTACAACAAGAACTTTAAGACCCTGAAGAAATAAATTGAAGAGGATATCAGAAAATGGAAAGATCTCCCATGCTCACTGGTAGAGTTAACATAGTAAAAATGGACCTCTTTTCAAAGGCAATCTACAGATTTAGTGCAGTTTCCATCAAAATCCTGATACAGTTCTTTGCAGATATTGAAAGAACAATTCTCAACTTCATATAGAAAAGCAAAAAACTCAGAATAACTAAAACAACCCTGTATAATAAAAGAACATCTGGAAGTATCACCATCACCATTTCGAGCTGTACTACAAATCAATAGCAATCAAAACAGAATGATATTGGCATAGAAACAGATAGGTCCATCAACAGAATTAAACTAAAGACACAGAATTAAACCCACATACCTATGGTCACTTAATTTTTGATTAAGAATTCAAAATCGTACAATGGAAAAGAAAAGAATCTTCAATAAATAATACTGGTCTAATTGGATATCAACATATAGAAGAATTCAAATAGAACCATATTTATCACCTTACACAAAACTTAAGTCCAGGTGGTCAAAGATGTAACCATAAAACCAGACACACTAAATCTAACAGAAGAGAAAGTAGCAGGAAGCCTCAAACTCATTGGCACAGGTGAAAACTTCCTAAACAGAATATCAATGGCTCAAGATTTAAGACCAGTAATTAATAAATTGAACCTTATGAAACTGAAAAGCTTCTGTAAGACAAAGGACATTGTCATTAGAAGAAAACAATAGCCTACAGATTGGGAAAAGATCTTCATCAATCCTATATCCAGCAGAGGGCTTATATCCCAAATGTATTAAGAAATCAAGAAAATAAACACCAAGAAACTAAATAATCCCATATTAAGTGAGTACAAAGCCAAACCAAGAAATCACAAAAAGAGGAATTTATAGTGACTGAGAGATACTTGAAATGGTCAACATCCTTTGTTTTCAGGGAAATACAACTCAAAGGGACTCTGAGATTCCATCTCACATCTGTCAGAATGGCTAAGATCAAAAACTCAAATGACAGCACATGCTGAAGAAGATGTGGAGAAATAGGAACATTCCTCCATTGCTGGTGGGAGTGCCATGTTGTGCAACATTTGCAAATCAATCTGGCAATATATCAGAAATCTCAGAATAGCTCTACCTCAAGATCCAGACATACCACCCTTAGGCATATCCAAAAAAAAATCTTCACCAAACAACAAGGGCATTGACTCACATATGTTCATAGAAGCTTTATTTATGATAGCTGGAAGCTAGAAACAACCCAGATGCCCTTCAACTGAAGAATGGATTAAAAAAAAAAACCCTATAGTACATTTGCACAATAAAATAATAGACAACTATCAGAAACAAGGAAACCTTGTAATTTGCAATCAAATGTATA
Source organism: Lophiomys imhausi (assembly GCA_907164525.1). NCBI lineage: Eukaryota > Metazoa > Chordata > Mammalia > Rodentia > Muridae > Lophiomys > Lophiomys imhausi. Next base: position 101,705 of record CAJQZJ010000275.1, on the reverse strand, counting down.
GAGCTAGAAAAGCTCATCCTGAGTGAGTTAATTCAGACTCAGAAATATACACATGGCATGTCGTCACTTATAACTGGGTTTTAGCCATATAATGTAGGAGAGCTATCCTACAGCTCACAGTCCCAAAGTAACAGGAATCTGTCAGAAGTAACTGTAAAAAGAAATACGGCTAATTAAATTATTTACCCATTATGTATATTATATTAATTGGTTTGGTGACAGTTAATTCTTATCCAGACATTGTAAATGAGCACACAGACACATAATGGATTTTAACAAGCCTTGGCCTGAGTTGTGCAATCCTGGCCCATTTAAGCTAGCTCTTAATTCTGTTACCCAAATATGACCTCATATATACATACGTCCCCTTGGACTGCTATTCTCCATGATATACCGATGTTCCTGGCCATGTGGAATGAGGTTCTTTTTTCTAACCTATGGTGTGTGCCTCCTTCTTCCTACTGCTCCTGGTTGGAGTGAATTAATCCTTTTTCTAAAGCACAGGCGTCCTGTTCTAATCCCAGTAAGTCCTTCCTTTCTCTGTCTTTGCCCAATCTCAGGCCTCGACATTTTATTTAACCAATCAGAGTCAATGTAAGAAACAGACAGCAAGCAGGACCAATTAATTAACATTTAGGATGCTTAACACTACCCCAACAATTCCCTCCTTTTGTCTAAAAAAAAAAAAAGATTAAATTTTGAAAACTCATATAGTAAAAACAATAACAACAAATATGAAACAATCAAAAAATCATATATAAAAGTTACGGACATAATGTTTAATCTATTTGTATCAGGCAATCTTGAAGAAGAAAAAAATCATCTATCTATCTTGGTGTGTCTAAACTTCTGAACCTAAATAATTTTTTTCATATCCTATATTTATAAACCAAAAGATTTTATTTAAACTTGGAAATATCCTTTTAAATCCTAAACAACTCAAGTTCAATTGAAATTTTATAACTATTATGTCCTCAACCCCATCAAAGACATAAGGGATAAAGTTATTATTTGAGTGAGTAGGAAGCATAGGAGAAGAGCTTCCAAAAGGAAATATGACAAATTGTTGCCTAGACAGTCCCAAATATCTCTCAATATCGTTGGAGCATCATCTTCAGCCTTCTGGCCAAGCATTTTTCACAGACTAAATTGTGCAGCAGGAAATAAGGATTTTCCCATTCTGTCTCTGCAGAATCAGGGCATCGACTTACTTGCATTTAAGTTCAGTACGTCTTTGGACTGAATGTAGTCTGTTGAGAAAGCAGGGGCATTTTTGCCCAATAGGAATTATCTCCTGATGGGAAATTTGTTTTTGAAGAATTATCTCATGATGGGAGATTTCTTTTTGATGCTCATCCTTTTATTCCAAGTCATATGAGAGCTGCCAGGAACTGACTGTCTTAAGTCAAACAATTATTAAAATAATAAAAACATCTTTAAATGCCATTTTCTGTATGCCTCTGAGGGTTTTGAAGACATCTACTATTTTATTTATAAATCTATCATCTATCTATCTATCTATCTATCTATCTATCTATCTATCTATCTATCTATCTATCTATCT
>CAJQZJ010000275.1:27825-100131 GCA_907164525.1 Lophiomys imhausi | reverse complement strand
TCTATCTATCTATCTATCTATCTATCTATCTATCTATCTATCTATCTTTGAACAAACAAACTGTATATTTTTAACCATTTACTATCTGTTTAACCTCATAAGCCCATTTTCTGATAAATTAAGACTAGCATTTGACATGACCAGAAGCTTGGCTGGCCAGCAATCAACCTGTATTACCCAGACTCCTAAATAGATTTCAATAGCAGCCCATAAAAGGATTGGAAGTAAACCTATACTTTATATGAGTTGTATAGGCACAATACCTTATATAAGAGTTGAAATATACTTATTATGTGTCAAAATATAAAATTCTATACTAATGAATCAAACTTAATCTTATTTTTGTATCAATATACAAAATTCTATACCAATGTATCAAAAGATAACCTTATTTAAAGAATAACAATAGTTTTGAGTTTCTTAGCAGGTTCAATAATCTATCCTCATATCTCATCATTTCTATATTATATATATATTCCCCCTCTTTTTCTTTTCAAGTCTTTTCCCTCTATATAAGAGAGAAAGAAGGATAGAGAAAAGAAAAAGAGATCTCCAAGTCTAACTTTCTATACCTTGCTTAACAAGACCATATAACAATTTGTAACCATTCCAACTAAACATCCATCATCCACCCCACTTTTTGGGAATGGGACTTCGCTCTCTTAAAACTTCTTCCTGCTGAATTGGGACACAGAAAACCTGTTTAGGGGCCCAAATAAAATGGAAAAAAAATGGTTAAGCAAGTAAACTGTAACATTTGTTGTCCAGTCTCTATGTGCTCAGCAATTTGAATGTCCTGAGCAGTTTGTAGTTTAAAGCTGGACTAAGGTTAGGAATGTTCAGGTGTTTGTTGACATCCTGTTTGGAACAGTCTTTAAGGCTGGGCCATCTCAGCAAGCTGTTTGAAGTTGTTCTAAATGCAGATTTTTCTTTTTTTTTTTTTTTTGAGGAAACAGCTATTGAGGCCGTCTATGAGGCTGGATTATTTGGGCTACTTGTCTTGTCTTCTTTGCACTCAGGTCCCGTTGTTCTGAAAATATATAGTTTCCCATGAATAACATATAGTTCTCCAAATACCAAAATGCCTTGGATGTGCAGGATGCACAAATCAATTAAGGAATATTTTCTGTTCTTTGTTTGAACAGAAGAAAGACATTTGTAAGCCTCCATTCATGCCATATAATGATGTCATGTAATAGTATTGCATATATAAGCTATATATCATCTATTTTAAATTGAAAATACAGCATAAGACTGTATGGAGTTTAAATATTCTCCTCTACAGTTGACATAAATTTATTAATTGATTAAAACAGGTTTATTCTGTGTTGTTCTGGCTTTTTGTAGATTAGGTTGGCCTCAAACTCAAAAGGAACCTATCTGTCTCAGTCTTTGTCTCCCACATTTTGGGATCAAAGGTATGCATTTATATATTTTTCTTTCCTTTTCTCCTTTCTTTGGAGATTTAATTTCTATGTGAATATATCTATCCTTATTGAGACATGGTTTCTCTTGGTAGCTTGGGCTGTCTTGATTTGCTCTGTAGAGCTCTGTAGATTGGATTTGCCTCGAACATACAAGGAACCTAGTTTTTCTTTGTATCCCAAGTTTTGAGATCAAGGCATGAATTTAAATAATTGAATTACCCTTATTAAACAATAACATTACTTAAACCATTTTGTATTAGTTTAAGTTCCATTTCTCCCATGGAAACCCCATTATTAAGGAGATTGGTGTAGAATAGCATGATATGCTATTTTATGTTAGCTTTTCTTAACCATTGTCTGTGGGAGGCAAGCTGTTTGCATGTTCTTCCCAAGGCTAACTCTGGGTCCTTACATTGATTAACAGAATATATCTCTCTCTTTCTCCTTTATTTTCCAAGACAGGATTTCTCTGTGTAGCCTTGTCCTGGACTCACTTTGTAGACCATGCTGGCCTTGAACTCAAAGAGATCCACCTGTTTCTGCCTCCCAAGTGCTGGGAATAAAGGCATGTACCACCACACCCAGCGATTAACATCTCTTTTAGGGGTAAAATGCCTCTTGAAACCAGTTCTCCAGTGGGAGCCTCACAACTAAGGAGACTGGCTTGTGACCCTTTCTCTTTATGCAAATTTAAGATTATGTGCATTTTTCCATTAGATCAGTAAGGACATTATTAACCATAACATCAAGGAAAAAAATGTGTCATTTTTGAATTTTAGACTGTCTTTAGTAAGCAGTCTTATCTTATCATCAGGGTTCCTGCCCTGCCTTCATTGTTTAAACCAGGCTGGTCTAGAATACAGAGACCTGCGTGTTTCTTCCTCTAGTGTGATGGGATTAAGGGTATGTGCCAGTGCTACCCTGCTCAAATATTTCACTTAAATCCCAGATATTAATAACTCTGTAACCAAGAGAACAACTTTGAACTGTAGTGACAACTTGAAATCTGCCCAAAATCTTCAAAAATCTCTTATGTTTTAGCAATGCCAAACCAGAAAAATATCCTTTCTACTTTCTGGTATAGGAAAATCAAAGACATCTAGACAAAAATCAAGCAAAGAAACAACATTCCAAAAGCCTTGGCATGTCTAACCATGCCATCCCATGCTGCAATTAAAGCTTTGTTCATTATTCCTTGGAATCTAGTTGCGACTGTATTTCATTGGTAGACCTTTACCAGATAGCCCTGAGAAGCACCTCATGGCCTGTTGGGGTAGTGTTAAGCATTCTAAATGTTAACTAATTGGTCCTGCTTGCTGTCTGTTTCTTACATTGACTCTGATTGGTTAAATAAAATGCCAAGGCCTGAGATTGGGCAAAGAGAGAGAAAGGTGGAACTTCCTAACAGGAAGCCTGCACTTTAGACAGAGAAGAATTCATTCCAGCCAGCAGCAGGAAGAAGGCATTCCAGCCAGGAGCAACAGGAAGGAGGCACACACCATGGGTTAGAAAAAGGAACCTCATTCCACATGGCCAGGAACATCGGCATATCGTGGAGAATGGCAGTCCAAGGAGACGTATGTATATATGCGGTCATATTTGGGTAATAGATTTAAGAGCTAGCTTAGATGGGCTAGGATTGCACAATTCAGGCCAAGGCTTGTTAAAATCCACATGGTGTCCTGTGTGCTCATTTATAATGTCTGCTTAAAGATTAACAGCCGCCGAACCAATTACAATAAAATAAATACTGGTTAAACAGAGCTTAATTAATTATTTCTTTTTACATACGACCCTGAAGTGCAGATTGCCAGAAGGAAGTGACAGACTGCCCTGCTACTACACTGATGGTGACAGGGCTGTGTTCAGGGGCTTCAGTGAGAGCAGTGAGGAGGAGGAGGAGGAGCCAGAAAGTCCTCGTTCAAACTCGCCACCAATTCTCACAAAGCCCACACTAAAAAGAAAGAAACCAATCCTTCACCGAAGGAGAGTCCGCAAGCGGAAACACCATAATTGCAGTGTAGTCACAGAGACTATCTCCGAGACCACTGAGGTGTTAGATGGACCTTTTGAGGACTCTGACTCTGAGGGTTTTGAAGACATCTACTATTTTATTTATAAATCTATCTATCATCTATCCTCTACCTATCTATGAACAAACAAACTGTGTGTTTTTAACCATTTACTATCTGTTTAACATATTGAGTCTATTTTGTGATAAATTAAGACTAGTATTTGACATGACCAGAAGCTGTACTGGCCAGTCAACTTGTATTATCCAGACTCCTAAATAGATTGCACTAGCAACCCATAAAAGGATTGGAAGTGAACCTGTACTTTTAAATGAATTGTATAGGCACAATACCTTATATAAGAGTTGAAATACACATATCATGTGTCAAAATATAAAATTCTACACTAATGAATCAAACTTAATCTTATTTTTGTATCAATATACAAAATTCTATACCAATGTATCGAAAGATAACCTTATTTAAAGAATAACAATAATTTTGAGTTTCAGAACAGATTAATAATCTATCCTTATATCTTATCATTTCTATATTATATACATATATTCCCCCTCTTTTTCTTTTCAAGTCTTTTCTCCCTATATAAGAGAGAAAGAAGGATAGATAAAAGGAAAAGAAATAGAAAAGTCCTTGAATCTAATCTCCTATATCTTGCTTAACAAGACCATTTAACAATTAACCATTCCCCCTAAACAACATCTATCATCCATCCCACTTTTGGGAATGGGATGTTGCTCTCTTAAAACTGCTTCCTGCTGAATTGGGACACAGGAAACCTGTTTGGGGCCCAAATAAAATGGAAAAATGGTTAATCAATTTAATAGTAACATTGGTTGTCCAGTCTCTATATGCTCAACAATTTGAATGTCCTGAGCAGTTTGTAGTTCGAAGCTGGACTTTGGTTAGGAAAGTTCAGGGCGTCACTGAAGTCCTATCTGGAATAGTCTTTGAGGCTGGGCCATCTCAGCAAGCTGTTTGAAGTTGCTCTGGATGCAGATTTTGAGGAAACAGCTATTGAGGCAGTGTATGAGGCTGGATCATTTGGGTTACTTGTCTTGTCTTCTTTGGACTCTGGTCATGTTGTTCTCCCCTTGGACTGCCATTCTCCATGATATGCCAATGTTCCTGGCCATGTGGAATGAGCTTCCTTTTTCTAACCCATGGTGTGTGCCTCCTTCCTGCTGCTCCTGGCTGGAATGCCTTCTTCCTGCTGCTGGCTGGAATGAATTCTCTGTCTAAAGTGCAGGCTTCCTGTTAGGAAGTCCCACCTTTCTCTGTCTTGTACATCACAATGTTAATTAGTTAACATTTAGAATGCTTAACACTACCCCAACAATGGCCAGGGAGCTCTTAGCTCCAGCTGCCATCAATGTTGCCTTTTTTTATCAGGAAAGGCCTACCTCCTTCCTTCATTATCATTGTTGGCAATTTAGCATTGTGTCTATAAATTCCTTCCTTTAAGACTATCCTAGTATGAACTTTCTCAAAAAAGATACACGAACCACAATTGTCAGGGTAAAAACCATTTGTATGCTCAGAGGAACAAACTCAATTGGAATCCAAAAGTATTGAGGCATTATGAATTCCTCCATTTTTAATCCAGGTGGCTAATTCTACTCTCAAGTTCTGTTTAGAAGGCTGCCAGTTTTTTACTATGTATGGAGAGCTAAGGCCTTAGCTCTCTGCCTTTGCTGCAAAGGCATCATCTTTTGTTAAGGTAGCCACAGTTTGAAATGCGTTTGGTTTCAGTTCCCTGCTCTTTGGCTAGGAAACCGGCTTTCGGCTTTCACCTGGGCCTTCTCAGGCTTTAAGCATGGATTCTAATTGCCGTATCTGGACACCATATGTAAAAAAATTTAATTAAATTATGTTAGGTGTCATTTGTAGAAATAATTAGTCAAATTGTTTAACAGTATTTATATTATATTTAATTGGTTTGGTGACTAATCCTTAACCATCCATTATAAAAGAGCATACACAGAGACCACTTAGATTTTAACAAGCCTTGGTCTGAGTTGTGCAATCCTGGCCCATCTAAGCCAGCTCTTAATTCTATTACCCAAATATGACCTCATATATACATACGTCCCCTTGGACTGCTATTCTCCACGATATGCTGATGTTCCTGGCCATGTGGAATGAGGTCCTTTTTTCTAACCCATGGTGTGTGCTTCCTTCTTCCTGCTGCTCCTGGCTGGAGTGAATTAATCCTTTTTCTAAAGCACAGGCTTCCTGTTCTAATCTCAGTAAGTCCTATCTTTCTCTGTCTTTGCCCAATCTCAGGCCTTGACATTTTATTTAACTAATCAGAGTCAATGTAAGTAACAGACAGTAAGCACGACCAACTAATTAACATTTAGAATGCTTAACACTACCCCAAAAAGTAACCTATGAGAAACTACACACAGCAGTGGATCAAAACAGATGCAGAGACACACAGCCAAACATGAGGTAGAGCTCTGGGAGTCATATATAAGAGAGGGAGGAGGAATAGAGAAACCAGATGGAGACAAGATCCCCACATGAAGATCAACTGAACCAAACAGCCTAGGTCCCTAGAGACTTACAGAGACTGAAACACTAACCAAAGAAGAAAAAAAAATACATAGACCAGATCTAGTTCCCCTATATATATATAGATGATAGGCAACTTAGTCTTCATACAGATCCCTTAGAAAATAGAAGGGAGGGGCCATCTCTTTCATGGATTCTGTTGCCTGTTAATGGAACACTTTACCATAGCTCAGTTGCCATGTTGGCTTCCAGTGCAAGAAGCAGCCCTTAGCCCCCATGTGACTGATGAACTGAGGGGAGTTGATAGGTGATGTCCTCCCTCACCTGAGGAGAAGGAGAAGTGAGAGAGGGGGGAGAAGGTGTGAGGGTAGGACTGGGAGGGGTGGAGGAAGGGGCTGTGATCAAGATGTAACTTGAATAAATAAATAAATGTTGAAAAAACATAACTGAATTCATACTAGAAAATAAGATATATAGACACATTTGACTTAATAATTGCATACTACGCCTCTGAAGGAATGACATTCAAAAGTGAGACCCAAAGGAAATATCTCATTTGGCCAAAGATTGGAAAAGAAGAGGTTTTTCTGATAGAAAGGTCCAAGTAAGTGATTATAAAATGCCAAGAAATAATAGAAGACTAAAATAATTAAGGACATTGAACACAGATGCTGGAGAGATGTGAGTGTGAGATTTCTGTGGAATAGGTCACACAGGGCCATTGTGTGAGTTTTGGCTTAGATAGTCTGAGTCTAATGAGATTCTAGATAAATATTTAAGGAAAATCTCTAACTAAATTAGATCCATGTTTAAGAAGATAGCATTGCCTGTGTAATGGAAATAAATTGAGAAAAGTAATAAATGCAAATAAGGAAATTATTAAGAAGCACTGTATAGCCTATGGTAAATTAAAAAGAAAGAAAGATAGATAGACAGAAACAAAGAGTGAAGATTGTACTGACGTCATAAGGATGTCAAGTGAATAGCATCCAGAAGTGACATATAAGAGCTATATGCTGAAAGGGGAAACTTCTGGGGGGAAGAGGGTGGAAGGGCGGGATAGGAAGAGGGAATAGGGAGGGGTTTGTGACTGAGATGTATCTTGAAGAAAAAAAATAATGAAGTATTTAAATAAAAAAAAAGAGCTATATGATTTTGTGTGGACTTGCACATGCTGGTGAGTAAAAGACTTGAGAACTGTAGGACATGCAATAGCTATAGATGATTTCTATCCAAGAATCCATAGCCTTGACAAATTGAAATATGAAAACAAATAATAATAAACAAATTAAAGGAAGCTTGGCTACACAGAATAATCCTAGTTTATATTGGGAAAATTTAAGTAAGACTTCTTACATAGTGACAATTGAAACATGCCTCAGTGCATGACCAATTTCGGCAGCAGGTAAGTGAATACAATTAAAATTATCTACATATGGGAGGTAATGACTTATTTAAAAAATAAAGACTTTATTATTTGTACATATTCATGTCAATATATGTTATGTGCACATTTGTTCAGATATTCATAAAAGTCTGAATTGGGCATCAGATTTGTTGGAGCTGTAGTTACAAGTTATTATGAGCCACCCAATACAGGTTCTGTGTCAGAACAATATATGCACTAACCATGAAGATTCTTCTATAGTGTCAGGTACAAGTTCTATAGGCTTTGAATCAGCAAATTAGCAGTATGTGCTGAGTGTCTACAAATATCGAAAATCCTATTAATTGTAATAAAATATGCAAAGTGTCAGTATATGCTGATTTTTTACTTATGTGCATAAAGTTATCCATAGAATTTAAGACACTCAGTTGAGTACAATCTAGATAAATGAACCTAAATTAAATATGTTTCAAAACTAAATTGAATCTGTTTTAGACCTCAATTGGATGTTTTTTTTTAATTTTAAATTCATAATTATACCATCTGTTCCTAGAATGTTATGTCTACTTTTCTGCATAGTACTAAGACTAGCATATATGTATTTTATTTGTTTATTTGGCTTTATTTTCTGCAATTTCCATTAGAGTTTCAAGTCCTTTGAAAGTCACAATTTTACTGTTTTTTTTATTATCCTTGATTCTAACAATGTGAAAGTCTGTACATTAAAGTTAACAGGATTAATGGATTTTAAAGATGAATGAACCTAAATCCATTTCCTCCCATTAACCAAAGAATTCTATTTAATTAAAATATATCAATTTTTAATGTTATTGATATACTTTTACTAGAGCAATCTATATTTTGATATTACCATGCTTTCTTTTTATACCATATCAATCTGTCAACAGCAATTTGTTGATCAGTGCACAAGGCCCAAGGGTGACTATAAAGTCATATAAGACAATCTGATTCCTCGGGGAAGATGTGATACATTTGAAGACATGTGCCATAATGTTTTGAAAGGTTAAGCAACTCCAACTCTGTTGTAGGATCAATATCCCAAGACTACATTAAGACAAAATTGAAGTGCCAAAGAGAATAATCAATGTAATAAATATTATGAGAGATAAGAAAAGGAAAGATCTGTAGGCAATTGAGTCAATCTATTTTTTGTCACAAAGGAGTCAGTATTAGACTAATATTTCAAAAACATGTAATTTTGTTTTTCAGTGAAGAGACTATATACGGTTAAGCTGTGCAACAGATAAACAAGATTGTTAAATAAAATACTGGAGTAATAGCAAGTATAAATGGTAGCTTACATCACAGAAAGAAGAGAACCGTTGCTGAAACAAACATCAGATACTTCAACCTCCCTCAAAAGTTATAGGTTCCAAGAATGTCTTGCTTGAAGTTCCTATTTAAGCCAACCAAGTACTTTAAGTTTGAAGCACTTTGTAATGTTATAATAAGTAATTATTATTATCTTCACATCATATGTGAAACGATAAAACTTACTTTACTAAGGTAATACACAAACCTTCCCTAACAATATAATTCAAAGAGGAATCTATGGCAAGAGTGTTATGTTAAAATAGTTTTGGTTCAGGACTTAAGGAACGTTACCAGTTCTCTGTCTATTCTATAATGTAGTCAGGATAATAAATTTAAGGGAGAGTTTTTAGCAGACATCTGGGGCAAATGCCAGCTTGTCATATGTCTTCATTATTTATGATATTGAAACAATTTACTTTTAACTAATAAACAGGAAAGATCCTTGGCACTTTGGGATACTGGAGCTATGTACTTATATCTAAGCAATCAGAGCTTCCATGATAACCAATAAGACTGTGATATTAAGCATTCTGTGATGACAGTAGTGCAGCAAATGCTATAAACTGGGAAGGTAGGTAAAGGATATGTAAACTGAGATATAAAGGTAAGCATATGCTGCTACAGAAGAAAATGTTTCCCAGCTGGGGAGATGAACTAAACACTTGTCTGGAGGCAGTAAAGGCAGGGTTATGACTCCCAGGGGTTCAGTGGTTCAGGATCAGAGATTGAAAAGTAAAGATGTTAGAATAGCCTTCAAGTTATTTTAGACACTTGGATCAGTGTCCAAGAATCACTGAACTCCTTTAACTAGGGAGGGTAATAAGAGTATCCAGAGTATATCATTTTTACGTATTTTATTTTACTTTTGATTGATTGTGTGTGTGTGTGTGTGTGAGAGAGAGAGAGAGAGAGAGAGAGAGAGAGAGAGAGAGATTGTGCATATAGTAAATTACATGAGTGCAGTGTTCATGAAAGTTAGGAGATGGTGTCGTACCTAGAACTTGAGTTCCATATGGTTGTAAAACACTGACTTGGGTTCTGGGAACCAACCAGTCCTCTGCAAGAACAGTATATACTGTTGCCTACTGAGCCAGCTCAATAGCTCCAAGAGCATAAAGTCTTGTTTCATCTTCTCCTAAGTGTCAATCCTAGACTTCACTCAAATGTATGCATGTGAAATCTATCGAGTTAGTTCATCTCTGTGGTCCTGGCTTCATCACACTTATGTGAGAATAGTATCACCCACTTTTAATGTTTTAAACCCTCTCATAATAATTAGAGAAAAAATTATGTAGAACTGTACTTTGTATATATAGAGATAAAATAAATAAAATTCTATACTTTTCCTGTGAAAGTATGTTATCTGTTCATTGCATTGTATTTAATGTATATATTGTGTTTTAGAAGGGCCAATGAGGGTGTAGAAATGAGATTTACATGTAATTATGAGCTGAGAGTACTGCAATCTAAACTGGGACTCTGAAAGAACAATGAGGGTTGTTAACCACTGAGGCATCTCTCCAGTCTCAGGATACTTTTTAAGTGGACTGCCTACTATCACAAGTGTGTAACAGCATATGAAAATCATATACATAATCTGTATGTATTTTAAACATTCTTATATACTAACACAAAAGCTGAACAACAGTCCCAAATAATTGAGTATTTTATTTTATTTAAGACAATATAACAAATAGAACCCAACTTATCTCTTGATGAATAAAGCATTGGACATCAATCTGTCCAATGTCTCCACAAATCATTTTGTTACATCATTACAGCAAGGAAAGAGAATGGAAGGAGAGGAGTAAGTTTGGAAGTAGAGAGGCATATGGATAAAATTTGCAGAGTCCACCAAAATGGAATAAGAACCAGGTAAAAGACTGGGTATCAGGGCAAATCTTATGATCCTGAATGGCAGAGTATAATCAGAACACATGGAGGAAATATTGAGAAAGAATATTTCAAACGTGTGTTTTAAAAGTAAATGTATAATTATTTATCAAATATTTGCCAAAACAAGCAACTCAAAATTCTAGATATAAAACACTATACATTTCAGACTCTTGCTGGATACTCCCTCCCATAAGGCCTCTGAATCACTTATAGAATGTATTTTATGGTTCCTCACCAGAGTGCTTTTATAGTCATTCATACCCAAGTCTAAAATCCACTGAGTTTGTTGGCCCTACATTGCTAATGTGAAAAATCTGATTTCACTGGCTCCTGAAGTTTGTAAGTCCTAATCTTGCTGGGAAGTGAGAATCAAACAGCTCCCTTCCCTATGGGTTGTTTTGAGGTAGGGAGGAACACACAGCAAGGTGGTACAATTGCAGAGGAGGTGCAGTTAATGCAACATCTACTAGTTGACAGGTACAGACCTTTCCTTCCCAGTAGGCTGACAAGCTAACAGCATGCCTTGGCAAGGCCAAGTTTAATTAAAGTCACAGTTCACTTGGCAGCACCTCAACTCTATACCCACCTTCAGACGCTATTTCCCCTGGATCCTTTCTGCTGTAATGATTTACCTCTCTAGATTTGTTCTTCCACTGTGAAGAAAAAGGAAGTTTTCTCTATCAGAATTTTCCTGGTCCAGTCATATCCCCAATGCCTACTGGTTGCATTTGTAAATATCTCAGAGAATTCTAAGTTCCCCTACATTTTATAAATTCAAATAAATGTCTCATAAACAAAAGCAGAAGTCACTCCATCCACCCCATGTATCAGAACAAAATTTAACCCCAGATCTTCACCAGTCAATATATTCCATTGGATATTTTTTTATTTTGTATATGGAAAAATGTTTACTTGAGATCAGCATATAGTGCGCCTGATGCAAACTTTTGGTCAGAATTCAAACTTTCATTGTTTTACTCCAAAGTACTGAATCTTTCTCTTGGAAAACTCGACCTTCTGTTGGGATAAATGAAACACATCAAGCATCACATCCACAGAGCTCCAGCTCATTATGGACAGGTCTAAGAAGCTGTTCCAAGGTACAGGATCAGAACTGTGATTCTAGACTGAACAGTGTAGGGAATACTTGATTTCAAATCACAATTACTTACTTGTGGTTAGTAGAACTATATTCATTTACCCTTAGGTAAGTAGAAACCTAATTGTGCTTTCATTGTAAGCAGTCTTTATATTAGCTAACCTCTGAAACTTAACTCTTTGGGTTTGAGACTTACTGTTAGATTGGAAGAAAATAATTCAATCTCCATGCCTCATTTTATCTAAAATCTGCCATATGAATAAAATTGTGCCTACCTCATATGAGTATTTTATTATTAATATGAGTTTTCTTTTTAGGGAAAAATAACCTAATACCTATCCAGTGTTATGCTTATATAAACTACTAAGAGTGTACAACATCTTTATTGGGGAGAAGATTATCCTTCACAAGACTGGCTCAGTGCTCAGGGCATCCTAGGTTACTCCTTAGAGAAGCTAAATTGGAGTTCCTACTACCTGTTTTTGTTTAGTTATATAACAGAACTCATAGAACTCAGTAGTCACAAATTTGTGATTACAGGCTTATAATAATGTAAACTAGTGAAAAGCAGAGAAATGAAGAAGCTAGTACAGGGAGAACTGATTCTGTCTGCAGGACCCATCGTTTTCTTGGCACATCAGTTTGTATCAGCAGTCAGGAGGTTTCATCAGATTCTGGTAAGTACAAAGTTAGTCAGTTTTATTCTTAAACTATGTTAATATTGTTCATAAATTCTCTGGTTAAAACAAACTGATGTGTAGTCTGGGGAACCTACAATGAATATTCAAAGGATTTACCAGCTTTTCGTTCAGAGCCAGGGACAAAGGCCAGTAAAACAATGACATAATGAATGCTACATGAATATTGAGAATATTGATGTATACCAGGGTCAGATACCATTTATGTAAATGTCTAAATTATAAATGTGTCAGACTGTGTGGGTCAAGTAGTATTAATGGTTTGAATTCTATACTTTTATATAATCCTACAAGTTGTAAAACTGATTTTATCTCACATTGCTCCTTAGTATATACTATTATTAAAATAACTTAATATTATTTAATTAATATAAAATATTAATAACCTATGACATAATATATTTAAAGATTATGTAATTATAACAGACTATTTGTCTACTTTTATTTATTATAGGGCTGTTGCTTCTGCTGTTTTTATTATCAGAATATTGAGGCAATCATTTTGTTTTCAAACAACATGATGGAAAAGCTAGGGAAAATTTAGTTAAAAATCTCATTGTAAAAGTTGTGTAAGGGTGGGGCTATTACAGACAATGGAATTCTATGCTCAGCCTAAGGTAAAATTTTATGCCATAGTCTATATTAGGGTTTGTCAAAAGAAATATGTTCTACTTCATTCATTGTTTGTCATTTGCTTTCACACCCTATTGTCTTGGTTGATCTAAAATGGAACTCTGCTATGTAGGGTTCTCTATATATTTTCTTCTTTAAGAAAGTTAGAAACTTCAGGTTATTACTTAGTTGAGAGAGTCTTTCCTTCTGTCTTTATTTACCATTTTTAAAGTAATGTGTCTGCACTGGCTTTTTCCTGCTTAAAGGAGGTTTTGTCCTGATTTGCTTTTATGAAAGAAGGCCTAACCATAGACCCCAGCATGTTGCACTCAACTAAAAATATTTTAAGACAAAATATAACTTCATCATCTCTTCTTTCACTCTGGTCCCTCCCATGCCATCCTTCCTCTCAAATTCATGGTTTCTTCATTAAAAAGTATATAATATATATATTATATACAGATCAGTAAATACAACCAGTTGAACCTATTTAGTGTTGCTTGTAATTTTATTTTAAGCAACAACCACTTGATAGCCAATTAGGGATTCATCCCTGGAAAAGAATAACTCTCCCTTTCTTAGCAGTCAAATATTGAAGCTCTTAATTTAGGGAGGGACTGGTGAGATATTCCCTATCCACATTAGTATGTCAACTATTGTTGTAATTGTGAGGACCTTGCAGTTGCAGGTTTGTGTGTGTGTGTGTGTGTGTGTGTGTGTGTGTGTGTGTGTGTGTGTGAAGCTACATTATATTCTTATAACCCTCAGGATGGAATTAGTAGGTTAATATGACTATCAAACACTTTGCTCAAGGTTCATATAAATTGATATAATAAAGAAACAGAAATAAAATAGTGTTTGGTTTTCAGAGACTGGAACAGTATTCTGGCACAGGAGTCTACAACATTGACTAATGAACAAAAGCCAAGGAGATTAGTTTAAAGATTTAAGCCAGTTGTTTTTTTAATTCATGTGAACATCAGTCTCATTTTATTCTTAAATATTTGCCCACCTTCCCAGAGGCAAGGGGTGGACGAATTATGTGGCATTTGTCTAGAGTGATAGGTCTAATTACCACTCTAAAATCCTGAAATATTTTAAAAAATCTCACTAAAAAGTCAAACGCAAGGAATTCATAATGATCTTTAAATTTATCTGAAGTCTCGTTTTCTTTGCTGATCCTAGGAATGGAAGAAAGAAAATCTAAGCAGAAAGGAAACTGGTTTCTTGTGCTAGGATAACTTCTGAGCCTCTGCAATTAGATAATTGTGCTTAATAAAAAAGAATACTGAGTAGGATGCTGGTAGCATTCAGGAAAACACAGAGAATGGGTTGGACTTATTCTGATTAATCAATAAATAATTAGAATCTTTCAAAATGATGTTTCTGAAATCTTGTACACTTTATACATGCAAATTAATGCCCCTCCCCCTTCTTTTTCCTTGCTGCAGTTATAACTTCTGACCTTAAGGAATCCTCTAGCCTCAGTGTCTCAATAAGCTGGCCCTACATTCATGTGTCATCATACTAGGTTAACAAATGCAACTTGCAAACACAATCCATGAAGAGAGTCCTCTCTTGATCACAAATACATGCTTTTCTAGAAATGATGTTGGTTATTTTATATATTTTATTAGATACTTACTAGATCTTGAGTATATTGTTTATTGAAACTCACAGGGAGGCCCTCTATAAAACATGTGAATATTTTAAAATTTATAGAACCAGACCTGCTCATGTAGCTTGCAAGAATCATATCCTGTAAAGAATGGGTTTCTTGGTATTGGAAATAGTTCACTTAGACCAGAATGTGAGATGTGACAGAGAATGTTGGTTATACCAATGGCAATTAAGAGCAAGGAACATTTCTCAAATCTTCCTTGCCTTTATTATACAGGCTGCTTCCTTCACTATGAGCCTCTGCTTTTTGGAAAAACTGATATATTTTCTCTATCTAGCAGGTTCACCATAAACATATACTGCAAGACTTACCTTAGGCAAGACTCTGCTTTCACGGTTTTGCCTACAGAATAGAAGAAAGCATGGTTTATTTGCTTGTCTTCCTCTTCACTCTCTGTGTTAACCACTAGTCTTTGTTACTATCATATTGCACCACTATAGTGTGTCTATTGATTTCCTCATGTTTTTCCTCCTCCAGTGTTCTTTGATGATTTTTACCAAATGTGCTATGTAGTCAATGATCAATAAATATTAGATGAATTGATGAAAAATGGATGAATGAAGCAAGGAATGTAGGAAGGGATTCTATTGCCTCAGGGAGCAGTCTGGTATATGAAAATAACATTACTGCATGAGGATAGGAGGATAACAAAATCAATGTTGTGTCTGTTTTCAGAAAATTGATATCCGTATTTGTAAGTCTGTGTTTTTGCTAAATTGACTAGAGATAAAGGCAGACTTTACACACATTGTTTCTCCAGTTTTACTATTTCCCTTAGCTCCTCCATGAAAATTCCTTACTCTTTGTTTCTTCTTTTACCTGTAAAGCTCGTATTCTTTACTTCTCTGGGATGGTGTTGATTGTACAAATGAATAATATGTATAATGTAGCTCTGCTTAACCTCTTGGGACATAAGAGGTATTAACTTCCCAAAATCCCTTTCACTATCTCAGAGTTTCAAATTTTAATATAAAATACTATAAATATATCAGTAGTTAAAATGTTACATATATTTAACATGTATTATGCCCTCTGTGTGTGTTTGTATGTGTGTGTGTGTGTGTGTGTGTGTGTGTGTGTGCTTGTGTGTGTGATATATAGGCTCAATTTTAGAGAAAACCACAATGTTAAAATTAGGCTCATCTATATTTAATAATAAAGAAGAGAAGAAAGAATACTCATGTATCAAGACACTTTTACATTTTATTATTATTATTATTAACTTATCTCCAAAAATGGAAAATAAATATGAGGGTTTTCAAAGACACAACTAACGGAAAAATGCTCTTAAAGAAACTAGTTAGTATCTGGCTTCTCTTCCTTGAGCTCAATTAGGTTATCTCTGAAATTGGGACAATGTTTTTCTATGTTCTGAACACCTTATAGACTTAAGTGGGAGCCAATAATGAATGCAGTCATTTTGTGAACAGCTAGATGATTTGTAGCTATACCTGGTAAAATAATTTACTTAGGTTCCTGCTCTCTGCCAAAGGAACAATAACTAGAATTGTGTTCATTCAATAACAGATGTCTTCTCTGTTCATGCAATAATAGATGGAGTCAGGTTCACAAACAATACTGTTCTTTACACAAGGCAAGTCATACAGGGCAGGTCTTGGTAAAATTAAAGGAGCAGTGCTTATGTATTCAGTAGACAGAGGCAAGGTATGGCATCTATTTTTGTTCTCATAGTGGAGAAGTTGAGAGGAAAGATAAAGTTTGCTTCTACCTCTTGTTTCTTGCTGTCTTTGAGATACCAACTATCTCTGGGCATTCGGGTTCTACAGTATGCAGAAAGTTGATTGAAAAATTAAGGAAAACCTCTTCCCTTCCATCACTAGTTGGAATAGATAAGGGGAAACCACTGAGATTGTGCTTAAATTTTTAGATTTAATTTTTAAAATTTCAGATTATTCCTACCCTTTCCAAATAAACATCATATACATTAATTTTTCATACATTTTCAAGATGTTTATAAATACCTTAGATCTTTTAAACCCAAGATAATATTCATGAAATTATACCTTAAGCAGAATTCACCCCTGATTAAGAAGTTATAGCATGTGAATGCTTCCTATACAATGCACTATCTTAATGATTTCTAAGAATTATAGCTTATCTAATTATCAATGTAGCCTTAATATAACTTCTATAATTTCCAAGGAAGTACATATATGAGGATAAGATATGTGCAATGCAGTGATTTATCAAGGGCTACACAATGCAAAGACTGTGAACTGAAATAAAACCAATTTCCAAAGTAAAAGTAAAAACTGAATAGGGAGGGGTTTCTGGAAAATTTTTTAAAATTGTGTGCTAGACAGAGGAATATGAGTGTCTCATTGATGACAGATGAGTGGAACATGAAGTGTTCCTTGTCTCTAACTCAGGAAGATATTTGAGTAGCCATTCTGCATATCTCTAGCCTCCCACAAAGGCACTGGATGCCCAGATTCTGTCCTTTACTCTGTTTTTCTTCAGTTATGGAAAGAGTTTTGAGAGTGCCACTGACTTCATTAAAATATCTCTCTGGGGATGAGTGACAGCTCAGGGGTCATGACTGTAGATTGGAGGTGAAAGCACTAGACCTCTCTATGTGGAAGGCGTATACTCTGGGTCGCTGAGGGATTTGCAGGTTGCATATGGCACTGATTTCACATGAAAGCAGCATGTTTGCTAAAGAAAAGACAGATGGTACCAGTCACCAGTTATTTATTTCTATAATTAGTAGCTTGCTGTGATCTAGGTCTTGAAGAAATTCCCACTTCATATGGAATTTCTTCCATAACCAGATGAGAAATGGAAATTAGAATCCAAGAAAAGTAGGTTTTATGGTAGGATAACTCTCCAATACAAAGCTTGTAGCTTTGCTGGGAGAAAGCATATATTCTAAAGAAATATTCTGGATTAGCCAGAGTACTGAGCTTTTGAATTCAGTTCTTTTAGTGCTACATTTTCACAAAACATTACCCTATTTGTGGTTCATGTATGTCATCTAAGACAGAAGAGTACTGGAGAAAATAAGTTTGACCATAGAAACTGTGAATTCTTGTTGGCTAAATATATTATTGATATTTGTGAACATGTTGAGGTGATGGAAGATATCAGAATGTAAATTTTTACACAACTAAGAATGGTTATAATTTAAGGGACCACAGTTATTAGCTAATTAAACATATGGCTTTAACTTTTAAACCTTATCTTCTCTGCAAATAGAAGTAACTGTTATCCACTTAGCAGAGGTTTTGTAAGAATTGAGTTAGGGGAAACATAAATATCCCTAGACCATTGCTTGACCCAAATTATACACTTATTAAATGGACTTTAGTTTTATTATTTTATTTTAATAGAAAAATAGAAATTGAAAACCCTTACCTTCTAAGATATGCAGGAAAATGATAACTAAATTTTTTATGATCAATTTATCTAAGTCTGTTGAGGAAAAGAAAGACATGATTAATATTTCAACATTCACTGGCAATTTTCTATTATTTTTTATTTAAATGTATTCTTTTACAATTTCATATATATATATATATATATATATAAAACATACTTTTATCCAAACCCTTTTTATGAAACCCCATCTTCCATATATGCCCTTCCTTCTACTACTATGTTGGTGTGTGTGTGTGTGTGTGTCCCCTACTGCATTTTATTAAGATTGTTTGCATGAGTGTGGGTGGCGGCTTATTTACTTGAGCAATGGCTGCTCACCAGTGGCTTCTCCATGAGGAAAATGTTTTCTCTCCTGGAAACTACTGTCTATAGGTCTCCAGGAAATGGTGAAACTCATGAGCTCCTCCTGCTTCCATGAAGAAATGTTGATGAGCATTTTTTGCAGGTTTTGTGTAGATATAGGTGTATTAGTCATATAATGTTCACAAAAGACTGTTTTACAGATCTTAGGCCAATCCTCCTGCTGCCTTTATATATGCTTTCTACCCTCTCTTCTGAAATCTTCCCTAAGCCTAGGAGGTAAAGTAGTTGACATGTTTAGTGCTGATCACTCAACAGTCACTTGCTCTCATCCCTTTGACCAGTTATGAGTCTCTGAATTAACTACCATCAAGTCACATAGAAGTATCCCATAACTCATGAGACCAAGGCAGGATGGTTATCACTGTTCAAGAGAAGTTTGGGCTATATAGTGATATTCAGGCAAGCTACACAATGAGATTTATGTGGGTATAGAATTCAGACCATGCCAGTCTCTGAATTTCTGGATGAGTGCTTCTAATTAACTCCTCACTGAGAGTCAAACTGCAGGTTGTATACACACAGAAATAAATTCTAAAGAAAAAAGATCACTCTCCTAGTGCATTACAAGAAAGGGAAAATGGGCTAGCAAGACCGTCAGAGCCTGCCTGCTCACTTATTTGTTTATCTTAATTGATATTTTCTTCCCTAAAGACCCTCAGGCACTCTGCATGTGTTTGTTATAAAATCTCTTTCTAACTGAGTAGTGCTGGTGAAAGAAAACAGTCTAACTAATAATATATTATGTTCTATATTATTCTAGTGTTCTTTCATTTATTCATGTTTACCCATTGAATCTCTACCATGCAACAAAATATTCATCAGTAGGGCAAGCGCAATATTGTATTTTAGATTACAACCTTCCACAAAATTCCCATGACTAAGATCTCTTCTCCTCAAAAACCCAGTGACCCCTTTTGCCATTTATTATATCCCATCCACCTAATTAAACAAGAAGATAGCTAAGGTTTTTATATATTTATTCTGCATACAGTATAAAGAACAAATTTAAAAAAATACAAAGTAAATATTTCTGGTGATGGGTTATCAGATAAGAGGATATTGTAATACACAGCAACAGCTTGGATATAGAATATTAACAAAGAGATTGAAAGAAATGGATGCAATCACAAGATAATTAAAATATATAAATATGGGCTTGGAAGATGATGAGTCAGTGGGTAAAGTGTTTTACATAGGCATAATACCTGAGTTTGCTCCCTGGAATTCATATATTGATAAAACTGGGAACAGAGATGTGTGCCTTTAATCCTAGCACAGAGGAGATAGAGAAAGGAGGACCCCTGAGGTTTGGTGATACACCAGTGTAGCTGTATCAGCTAGTTCATGATTCAACATGAGACCCTGTCGAAAAAAAAAAATAAAGTGGAGAGGGCTGAAGAGGTGATTCAGCTGTTAATAGTAATACATGATCTTCCAGAATACCTGGATTTGAGTCCCAGCACCAAATGGTCCTCAAAACTGTGTGTAATTCCACTTTTAGGGAATCTGAATCCCTGTTTTGGCCTTCCTAGGCTCAGCATCAATATACATAAATAAAATATAATAAAATAATTATAAAATGAAACAGAGAACTGAGAAAGATATACAACATCTACACATATATACACATCTTCATACATACAAACACAAAAAATAGATTTGTAAATAATGATGCATAAGTTTCCAACTTAGTATATAAAAGATGTTAAAATCTAATTTAAGTATTTAAGTATAGTTTCTTCTCTTAGCACATTCTTTAATGGAAACATCTTTTAATTACTTTTTTCAATTTTTAATATTTTGTATGTAGTTGTTTAAAAATAAAGACAAGTGCTTTGAGCAGCACCTATGTCAGTGTTACAGTGCTACTTGAATTAGGCAAACTAATACAACATGCATAAAATACTCAGAACATAGCAATGACACATTAAGAAGATTTTCATAATAGCAATTAATATAGATTCGGAAGTAAGAAAGGAGAAATTTGAACTGTAAGACTTCCAATAGCGTTCTGAATCTGAATCTCCATTCTTATCCTTGTACTAAGAAAGCAGGTAATTGATATTCACTCACCATATCATCCTTAACACAAAGGAGGGAGAATGGAAAAGATGTTGCACTCTGCTCAGTACTCTGTTGAGCACTGGTATGTCTGTGCTTCAAATTAATTTTGAAAGACAAGCAAAAGATGTTGCCTTTATTTGTCCTTGAAAAAAAAAAACCTTTGTATTCTTGATAGTAGCTAAATTTTTTGATTCAAATTGTGCATGTCAAAGTAATTGACATGGTACATCACTTACCTACAAGTCCTCATGAGTCTTCATCCACCACTATGCTCCTTTGCTGGGAACACCTGTCTCTGATATTCCTAAGTAAATCTTTACTTCCTTTTCCTGACCTTCTGGCACTTTCCCTGCCTCTTCTGCCAGAACTTTGTGTCTTCATCTAGAATGTGAAGCTTGAGTACTGATCCTTTAAAATTCTTTTCTTTTAAAGTAAGTTATGGGTAACAACGTGGAGAACCTGGGAAGCAGTCTCATGATGAAAGAGTTAAAATCCAGAACACCATACTAGAGCATTATGCTATGTTAGTTGAATAGCACATTTAACTCAAAACTTATATATATATATATGAATATAGCACTATATATATGTGAAATAATTCATGTAAAATATTAACTATTCCAGTTAACTTTTTCTAAACCTTGATATGTTCCTTACTTATCAAGTCATAGTTTCCTATTCCATAATATATTTCTTAGAGATGGTTAAATTAAATGTACAAAGGAGTTAGCATAATGCCCAGAACAAAGACATAAGAATGACAGAATCTTACATTTTAAAATGATTTCAGAAATCGTTTAGTTATCCCCTAGTTACAGTTAAGTAAACTGATTCTCATTGATGCTTAACAACGTCTCCCATATCAAAACTGACAAGCAATAAACCTGAACATGAATACAATTATGGGGCCTATATTGTGTAAAATCCTCTATGCTATGATTATGTTTTCTGTCAAATGTTCCTCTACAAACTTAGATACTGAAGGCATGGTCCCCACATTGTGGGTCTAATCATTGGGACATGAGGGTTCTGACTTCATCAGCAGGATCGTCTATCCATTGATTCATAATGTGATGAGATTATTGATGAACAGTGGAGAGTATAGGAACCAAAGCATAGTTAGAGGAAAGGATCATGTAGGAGTGTCTCTAAATGGTTATATCTTTCTCCACTTACCTATTTGCTCCTGCTTCACAACCCATATGAGGAAATCAGAGTCCCCTCCCATGCACTCTTATATGATGACTTACCTTACTGCAGTGTCACAACTCCCGACAGTCAGATAATTTATGTTAAAATTATATACATCTGCAATCTTATTTTTAATTATGTATAGAAAAATATTCAAGCACTTTATCCTGGCAGCCTTGGTTCTGAGTCACTTGTTCCCTGTTTATCGCTCTAGCCACATCTGTCATACCTCTCTGCATCTTTTCCCAGGCTCTACCTTCTCTGATCTTGAAGTACAGAAGTTTCTAACTGTAAGAGTTGGCTATGAATGTGCTCTGGAGAGATTTGTAGTACTTGTTTGCTGACATCAGAACTTCCACTTAAAAAGAGGATATGTATGTCTACATGATGAAAATGGGCACCTTGTCTTTTCATTCCATCAATCTAACTCATTGTTTTCTTAAATTACAGATGACTATTTTGTATCATTTCTTTTCTAAGTAATTTTGTGAATATTTGGTTATTTTTTACACTTCTGACATGTACATCCCTTGCAAATCTCATCTGCATTGTTCACAACATTTCTGCAGTACCACAAAACCCATATGGTTCCTAGCGGGCATCAATATATTTTTATTGAATGGATGAAAGAATAAATAGAAGAGTGGATAGATGGAGAATTGTCCTTGTTTCTCAGGTTCTCTATTCTTCATGCTGTGTCTATGGGCTGTAGGGAAGAGAAAAGCAATCAACAGAGGCCGCTTGCTCCTGAGAAAAAGCACACTTTGAAAAATGAAGTGTTCCTTGTCATTAGCTTTCAGTCAAGCATCACATCAGGAAACTTTTGCATCAGATGCTGTGATTGGACCTTGAGGGGGGGACACCTGCGATGCAGTTCCCAACCTCCTGTGAGCTGGAACAGATGGTTTTCTCACACACATCTAAATAAAGCTGTAATGCTGTTGGCCCACCAACACAGCACAGGTGAACCTTTCTGTACAAAAATGAAAGTGGTTTTTGGATGTCATGTGAAAATAAATTTCTACAGTGTTAATGGATTTTATTTTAGCCACAAATTATCATCTTTTTAGATGTCTCATCAAGGGACTGCTGTTCTTCCTAGTCCACTAGTAGAGGCTTCCAAAATATTCCTTCACTGAGAGTCTTCACTGTATCAGAGTTATCCTATTAGACCATCACTCCCACTCTCTTATTATATACAAGTAATGAGCCTCCTTCATTTATCTGATCAATATTGTGAACTGCACAGAATATGTCTCTAATTGTTCTGGGACTCTGAGTATGTAATCAGAGCAATGGCCATTGCTAATATCACACAGCACTGGAAGTACTGTGTGTGTGTCAGAGCATGAAAGATAAAGTACAACATATGACAATAGAGGGTGAAGTATTTTCTCTATCATACACCAAAATTACAGGAAGTGTTAGGGGAGCAATTCTCAGTACCCAAGGGATCAAGTGCCCAAGTGAAGATACACTGGTATTCTCCAAATATATTTATTTAATTTACCTTTTCATTAGAATGTAGCTTCAAGAACTTCAGGACTTGTGTGTATATCACTTCTGTATTCTTACCACTAAGTAAAGCATGAAGGAACTCACAATGTTTTTAAAAAATTAGATGAACATTAGAGGTGATGGGAAGAATGATTTACAGTGAACCAGGGAGCACCACAGGGAGGAAAGTTTCTTATCATCCTTAGTCCAATAATTGCCTGTCAGAGGTGAGAATATGTAGCGTGTGTTAACCTAGTACATTTAGAAATGTACTTTACATATTTTTATTAGTTATTTGATATAGATTATTTTTCAGACTTTGGTAATCTATATATCATTCAGGTACTTCAGTATAAAGTAGAGTGTTTAGTAGGTTTGGAAAATGTCAACTAATTCATTACTTTGTATCTTTAGTCATAAGTATTACATATTTTGAAGCATGTCCTGTAGTTTCTATTAAGATGAATTAAAAAGGAAGATTTTATGCTAATTAAAACAAGCCATGTGCAAATACTAAAGTCAAATACAGAATCGAAATAATTAAATACATAAAGTATATAAAAGTAGTTGCCAGGAGCTGAGGGTATAAAGGATTAGGAGATTTTGGTCAAAAGGTGGAACTTTGTTGTTAGACTGGTTTTTAAGGTGACAAGCATGCTACTTCAGTTACTCCACATGATTATATCTATCTCTATCTCCATCATCTATCTATCTATATATATATATATATATGCCTCATAACTATTTGCCTCATAATTATATATGATGAGATTTTGTCCCAAAGTAAGCTGGAATAAAATATAATTAAAAACTCAGAAAAATGCTTAGCATCACTAATTATTAAGGAAATGGGTACTGAAACCTAAAAAAGATATTATTTTGTAAAAGTCTGTAGTTAGGTAAAATGTAGTTGAATATAGACTGTTCCTTGAGAAAGAACCTGAATCAGTTTATTAATTAACTATGATACACTGGAATACTTGGCACTTTGTGGATTGTTTATACTCATTAACTTTCTGTGATCCTCATGGGCAGTTTTAGAATTGTATACTAAATCTGCTCCTTTACAAGAGGAATTTGGAAATTCAGAAAGGAAATCAGATGCTCTCCAAACACTTAAAAATACAAATTAGATCTGAGATTGAAATTCCATTCTCACAATTTCCTTCTTGGTGTCATATCTTAAAGACATGGCCAAAAGATGAAAGCAAATTTTCTCCTCTTGCAGTAGAGCAGTTACTTTTGCTACTCTATGCAGACAAAAACAAATGATTTCCCAAGTATAGCAACAGCCAGGGAAAGCATGGCAGCCAGAAGCAGGTAACATGGAGCAGAAAGTTGAGAAGGGATCACAAAATGGAGCCAGCCTATAAAACTTCAAAGTTAGAGCACCCATTGTGGGAAGCAGTAAGGTAACACTGCGGGTGTGCCCTGTTCTCCCTAGGGCAGCATATGGCAGAAGTGAGCAGGTAGGTGATGTGGTGATAGTAGAAAAAGAAGCAAGGAAATAGGTGATGGAGAGTTGGAAGATGAAGAGAAGCAGATCAGTCTGTGAACTATGAAGAGAAGTGAAACTGGAGGTGTGAAGGCAGTTTTTGCTCTTGCTCTTGGAAAATGGTGAAAGACACTGTACATCAATAGAGCCAGCAATAAACACAAGTACCAATGGTCCCATGCCTACTTCCTTTGAGAAAACTGACCACTGCCTGAGTTGCTGTGACTCCCATAGCTGCAGCCTAGTCCAGGAACAAGAGCAGCATCTGCAGACTGGAAACACACACCTGACCAACATGTCATGCTGTGTTTACTTCTCATCATTGCCCTTTCTACTAATGAAACTGCAATTTGATTATCAATTGTATTTATTAATAAGAATGAACTGTAAGATTACACTGGTGGAGCAGCTGGCAGCTTGGCAGAACCATGAGTGGCCTGGCAGGGTATCAGCCTATGGGCTTGGCATGCCTTAACTGTTGGCCTGCTTTATCCTGGGGAAAGAGCCCCAGACCAAGGGTGGCCTACACCACCTGTAACCTAAACTCTGTTAACTAATATAAGTTGTTATATTTGGCTGGTAGAATTGCCCCTGACTTGTTGGGAGATTTGCTGGAGCTGGATCGGAGGCTGACGGCCCTGGATTCATTGGACTGAAGGCCGATAAGCTGCCTCAGTCCTTTTTCCAATAATTAATACACCAAGACCTTTTAATGTTTTAATGCTTAACCCTTAGCTGGGAAGACTCTCATTTAACTACTCTAAATTAACCCAGATCACCTAATCCCAAACCACCATGTGCCTGTGATTACCTTCCAGCATTCTCAAACACGTCTATCTACTCCCATGTCTCCTGGTGGAATGAGCTAATCCTCTGTGTAAAATGCAGGGTTCCTGTTCTAATCTCAGGAAGTCCTGCCTTCCTATACTCTTTCTGCCCAGTTAATTGGCTATCAGTGACTTTTATTAACCAATCAAGAGAATGACTCAGAAGGGGCAGTAACCAGATCTCAGTGTTGAAATCAACCTATCAGAAGGAATGTTATTAGACCTTCCCAAACATACTAATCTCTAGTTGGTAGTGATGGTGGTTCAACCAAGAGACTGGCCGACTTTATGTTGAGTTACCTTATTCCTGTGCTGTGTTTAACTTTGGCAATGGATTCATTTTTTTAAAATCCATGTGTTGGACAAATATTTAGCCATCTACCTTTCAAAAGAAGGTATCACTGATCACATGGCACAGTAATAAAATGTGATGGAAAGATGGGAGAGAAAGAGAAGCAGAACTGTTTGTGCACTATGAAGAGCATCAGAACTGGAGACTTAAGGGAGGTGAGGAACAGACTGCTTTGAGTAACCTGTGCTGTCACTGGAGGCCATGGTGAAGTCATGGCATGTACTGCTGTGTCTGATGGCCATGTCTTGTGTACCTGTAACAGAAGGAGTGTCCTGTGTCCATGTCAGGGGCTCATATTACCACCAAAGGCCAGGCAGATTGCCTTGGTCTAGGCTGCCATCTGGGGGAATGTTGATCTCCAAGGACTGAGAGGAGCCGGCCTTGCCCTTTTCCTGCTGTTGTACATAAGAAAGTGGCCCTGTAACCCATCTGGGCAGCCCAGAAGTGCAGGCACTGGTGGCAGGGGCACAGATGAGCTGGCCCCACTCCATGCCAGTTTTGGAGTGAGTGGTGCCAGAAGAGATACCCTTCTCTTGCCCCTAGCCACCTGCAGCAAATGAGAGAGCTGGCCTTATTCTTTACCTGGGCAACATGGGAGAGCTGGCCTTATTCTTTACCTGAGAAACATGGGAGAGCTGGCCTCAGAGGTATGAGTGAGAGAGAGCTGGTCTGAGTCTTATCTGAGACAGCACCGAGATGAACTGCCCCTGTCTCCTGGTGGGGAGGTGCTGGAGAGGACCCTGATGTCATGGGTGCAGGAGAGCTGCTCCCACCCCTTGTTGGCTGCTACAGACAGGAGAACTAGTCCTGCCCTCACCTAGGCAAAGTAGGTGAAGTGGTCTTGGTGGTGTGGGTGCAGGAAAGCCTGAAGGCAGACCAGCTCAGCTATCACCCAGGACCAGATCCAGGACTTTGAGTTAGCCCGCCCCAACATCTACCACAATATGAACTGCTGGAACCCATGATGGAGCCAGTATTATAGATCCGAAGCCACAGGATCTCCATGACACAGGGCAACAACAGAATATTCACAAGGAGCCCAGGTGAGTATGCAGTATTTAAAGTGCAGCCGAAACCAAAGACCTTGAACCAGACTCATTGCAATGAATATTTGCAAGTGAAGTTGTTTGTACAAAAGGTTATACTTTGTGACACACTGTGACACACTGCAGTGTCCATGGAAAGATTTGTTTTGTTTTGTTTTTGCTTTTTTTTTTTTTTTTTTTTTTTTTGGAGAGGAACAGATTGCAAGGGTGGAGGGTGGATATGGAAGGATGAGGAGATAAATGGGATTGGGGTGAATGATGTGATATTCACAAAAAATCATAAAAAACTTCAAAGCCTATTCTCATGTGTACTTCATTAAGGAAGACTCTACTTTCTTAAGGATTAATAACCTTTCAAACCATCACTACTACCAGGAGATCAGACCTTGAAAGACATGAGCCAATGTGGTCATCTTACATTCAAACCACCACATATACTGCTTAAATATATTTTCAAAAGATCCTAACTAGTCAAATTTGCCTTTTTCTGAGGTTCCCCCAATGACATTTCTAGAGAGCAGATAGCAACTACCCACACCTTTGCTGTTACCTCTATTCATACAACAGACAGCATTGATTAATTATGGAGTTGTGGATTTTCTCCTCCTAGTAGATGCAGACTCAGAATTCTTCCCACAACTCAGAGATGAAATTCTATCAGCACTCAACTGCTCACTTAGATAACCTTCCTTTGATATCTCTCTTTGGCCATTGTGGGAAGAGTAAATACATTTGAAAAAAGATTAGACTAGAAGTCAGCAGGACAACCTGCATTTAGTACCCAATAAGAAGCCTCCTCTCCTGTATTGGATGAGTCATTCATTTTTCACTGTATTGTATTTCCCACATTGTTTGAAAATGAGATTTTTAAACTAAGCAACTCCAAGTTTTCTGTCTTCATTAACTATTTGCAAGCATCAGAGGTACATCAGAGCAATTTCTCAGGTTTATATCACATTACCAGAGGCTAACTATCCAGCAAAACTGCTACATTTTAGATTACCCTTTTTTCAACCTGTTGTTCATCCTTGTAGTTAGTGTTCCTGTATTTAAAAAGATTTTGAAAAAGACAACCTTTATACTCAAAAATAAAAAGTATATCCTGTAAAAGTGGAATTTCATCATGTCTGGATACAGCATGGGAAAGGCAAGTGAGTTCTTTTCTCTTTTAAGGAACTACTAAGAAGCTGTAAGCTTGTAGGGCTAGATGATTCAAGTTTCTTATCTTGTTTCATCACACAAGCAATAATGAAATGGATTCTGTTGACTTTAGTAGACCAAGAGTTCAGTTCCCTATAATCTCTTAATCCAAGAGAAAGGTGACTTAGTAAGTGTAGATAACGACAGATACCACTTAAAGAAGGCATGTGTGAGAGGAGATAAGAAGTGTTCCCAGAGCCATGTCTGCTTGTAAGTTCATACTCTAGAGTCAGCATCCATGTGGTTTCCTGACCATAATCTCAAATAAGCATACTTTGTTCTTTCTTGACCATAATATTAATTATTTTTTATTTATTTTGCTTGTATGTCATGTTTTGAAAATGATATCATAGTTCTTATCTCTGAAATGAATAATAATTTTGTTTAGAGTTCAACTTCCAATAATATTACTAACTGCTTTTATCAATTATTAATGAACATTTTTTATTTAAGTGTCTTTTCTAAATGATCTCACTAGCCTAAGGTTTGTTTTATTTGTATTTAGACTGTTATAAAAGCTTTGCTTCTTCCTAAACCAGCTATAACTTTCTTTCATTTTTTTAAAAGATATTTTGATCTAGAAATATGTTTAATACTTTTTTTTCCTATTTCCTTCAGGATAAGTAACATGGACATACGATCTTCCCATTTAATTTTTATTCTCACTTTCTCTTTGAACTCTTTATTACTCTTCTGTCATCATTCAATATTTTCTAGAAAAAGTTGTTGATGACAGTGGGGTTGGTTTGGAGGACATACCATACATAGCATACTTGATCGATTGTGTCAAGAGTTCCTTCTTAGATATCTTTTTATTTCTCTAAGAACATTATAGCAAAGTATAGAAAAATCAGGACATTGCAATGAAATACTGTGAAATCATTTGTCTCTTCCCAAGGCCATTCATATGTGTGTGTGTGTGTGTGTGTGTGTGTGTGTGTGTGTGTGTGTTTGCTCAAAGCTCTAATTTTGACAGGGAAGTACATTTACACAAAATATCGTAATTTACTCATATTTCCTAATGTGGGTTTTCTTTTCTCAGAGTATGAGTTGAGGGCAGACAAGATATAGCTAATTCATTTGAGCAAAGTTCATTTCGGAGATGTAAATTCTAGATACAATAGTCATCAAAAAATAGATCAAATTATTGTTGAGAAATTTTATGTAAATAAAGACTAATATAAATTTCAAATAATTATTTACAAGCTGACAATTGTATACTGTTAATATCAGTGCAGTAATAATACATTGCAGGTCCCAAAAAACTTTGCTTTTTTTCTTGTTTTTTACTTGGATATTGGGAGAAAAGAGTTACACTCCCCACATTAAAGCACATAGTAGACATTACTGTCTATAATATCTTCCCCTTGTTTTACTTTATTTTGCACCCACATTACTAAGAATATAGTTTCTCATATCTCTTCACTTTCCCAAGAGAATCTGAAATTAATATGCATCCTCATAAGATATGTCATGCTGCACTGTATATGATTATGATTTAATTTATACAATTATACGTGTCTAAATTAATTCATTTATTAAGGAGTGCTTTAGTAAGCAACCCATGTTGCTACTGGTACATTTAGTCTGTCTGTACACTCTATTTTCTTTGTACTTTCTCATGTGACTTAAAACATGATTGTCTTTTTTGAAACTGGATTTCACCATGTAGCACTGGATGGTCCAGACTTGCTTATATAGTCCAGCTTCGCCTTGAACCTATAGGGTTCTATCAGCCTCTCCTTTGTGAGTGCTAGAATTAAACACACAATTCTATTTCTCAGTTTTATGTTAAAAGGCATCTAGGTCACAGATCCTACCCCTAACATATATCTTTGTAAATGGCTGCTCTTCACCTGTGTTCACAACATCTTGAGGATACTTACTTAGGATGGAGATTACTGAGTTTAAGGTTATTTAATTTTATTGATTTACTTACATTTTATATTCACATCACTGGGGATAAATGTGCCAGTTTCACTGTATGTTAACTTATAATTATTATCATTTTCTCATGTTTAAAATGCTGACTCATAATTATTTTTAAATGGAAAACCAAAAATGATAAATTAATCATTCAAGTTAATGCAAATTTAGAGAACCTAACTTTAGTCATAATATATAAGTTGAGATTCTTTAATTGTAATAAACAAAAAAAATGATTGCGGGTAATGTTTCATTTTTGAAATTATGATATAATTACAACATTACTTCCTTTCCCTGTCTCCAAATCCTCCCATACAACCCTCCCCACTATCATTCAAATTCATGGTCATTTTCATTACTTTAATTGTTATTGCATGCATATATGTATTTATACATGTAAATATGCTAATAAACATGACATGATAAGTTTGTATCATGATACCTCCATATGTGTTTTCAGGGTTGACTATTTGACATTGGACAAGCAGGTGATACACTCTTCCTTGAGGAGAGTGACCTCTCCCATTCCCAGCTTTCCTCAGTTGCCTTTCTTTGAATATGGTGCAGGCCTTGTGGGCATTTCTCTGAGTAGTTTGGCATGTCTTATTGTGTCACTCTTATTTAGCTCACATTTAAAAGTACTAAAACTAAGAACCAAGAAAATCAGTTTGAAAACAGACAAGAAGAGGCTCTAGAGAATTAGTAGCAGGCAGTAACAGGTCACTTTCTCAAGGGTCTCTTAAAATTATGATGTCTAACAACTTTAGAATGGTTGTAAAAGGAATAGCAATATGTCCAAGTGAGTAATTCATATCTCCAATGGATAAAATGTGTATTTTTAGGCAACAGTTATTTGTACAACATACTCATGCCTATGACTCAGAGACAATGGAAGTAGAGGAAAGTCCAAAACTGTAATATGTAGGTGTCAATTAATTTTTGCTTTGATTTTCTAATTTTCTCAGTATTTTTATGACATATCTAAGAAAGCAGGAAGAAGAGCACACTCAGCCTCTCAAATGTTTCAACTTTATCAGTCTCCTAGTTTTCCTTTATTCTGTTGTTTTCAATTGACCAGCCTACACACCTAGTTAGAATTTTCCCTGGTCTGTAGGTAAAATGTGCTTGCTGGCCCTTCACTTCTTGTATAATCAGATATATTTATCCTTCTATGGCCTCAGATGTAGTTGAAGACTAGATAGTTATAGTCTCATAGTTAAATTTTAAGTTGTTTAGGAATCAAGAGGGTGTTCTAGACCTAAGAAGATGTTTTTAAGTTGGTGGTGCAAGTTAGTATGGAAGCTGAGTTCGATATAGAACTTTAAACTTATAGAGATGGAGGCATAGTAGAATGTTAAAGTCAGTTGCCAAATACGTATGCACTGGACATTGGGAGTGTATGTTATGCCTTATAATTTTCATAATTGTGGGCTAATAATTCTTGTTGTTTTGTATTGTATTTGTTGTTATAAAACAGTCATTTGTTGGACTGAAAGGGGGAGCTGTTGTGGGGGGAAGATATACCTTAAACTTAAAAAAATTGGGGGGCTGTGAGCAGGAAGAGGGTGGGAGGGTGTACTGGAGGGGGAATTGGGGTGGGGTTGTGATTGAGATGTAACTTGAAGAAATAAAAAAATTAAAAAATATATAGGGAAGTATGACCCCAATATAAGCATCAGCATTGAGCTCGATTTCCTGTCCTTCACACAGCTCATGACTTGGGCTCCACAGGCAATGTGAAGTTTCAGATTCTTCTATATTTTGTGCTCCTTCACACTTCATGATATTTTCACGTGGATTTTTATTCCCTATTATTAAAGATGGTAGCAGTTTTCAGGAGAAATGACATCAATGACTCTCAATCATGCCAGCATTCATTCAGGCCAGCATGATGATAAAGAACTTAAGCTTCTAGATTTGAAATTGAAGTTCTGCTTCTAACACTCTGCATGATCCTGAACAAGTTTCATAAGTGTTTTGATAAGTCCTTATCAAAAAAGTTTCCATAATATCAGTAGCATCTGCCATATAGGTTTATAAAATTGAATAAATATACATAAATTACTTGTTTAAGCTCTTGAGAAATTCCTACTATAATTACATATTAATAAAATTATGAGTTTAAAACAAAACACTTCACACATTAATATCACAGTGTCTGTTTATGAACCTTTATAGCAAATGATGTATGAGTCTTTTAATGTTCACTCTGAAGTTTTCTCACTTACTTTAAAGGTTTTTTAGCAATTTATTTGAACTTTTCTACTGATAATATGTTTGTCATTCATGGTATTTTGAAAAAATATATGAAAAATATACAACATCCTATTCAAGTGTTAACTTATGCTAAAGGCAAAACACTGGAAGAATAATTATTTTGTCAAGAAAAATGCATATGTAAACTTCTGAAAAATATGAATTGCCCTAAAAGGACAATAAAGAAAAAAACCTTATAACCTACTTATCTAAGCAAACTCACATCATATTTGTCAAAATTAACTAGATTTTAACTAACCTTTTGCTAAAAAATGTTTCAAAGAGACCTTGAATATCAGACTAACCTACACAGGCACTAAGCTTTGTGACCTTGAGGTCTCCTTCTGTTTGGAGTTCAAGATGGTACTCACAGAGTCAGAAACAGACACCCCATTCTTGGCAAGTTCCCAAGTTGTTGGGAACTTGGGAACTCTGTGACTTAAATGTCACAGAGAGACTTTTCTCCCATGTGCCGTCCTTTATGCTCCAATTATTTCATTCACCTCATGGTTGTGGGCATTTCCCCACCTTATTTGGTCTACACAATACAGTCCCCTCCTGAGTGCCTGCATTAGCCACCAAAACAGTGAGTCTGCTACTTATATCCCTTTCTCCAGACCTTTCAGACTCCTGTTTGGCTTTCCTGGATGGTTTCAAGCTAGTTAACACAAGCCAGGATCCCTCAGAAAAGCAGCTCACCAGAGGGTAATTCTAGAGCCAAAAAAGGATGGCAAATCACTTTATGGAAATTAGCTTTTAATTATTCATTGGCAATTTTACTATAATCTAGCAGGTGTCCTGATAGGAAGAAAATGGCTTCATAAGTGTTTTTTGTTTGTTTGTTTGTTTGTTTTTGTTTTGTTTTCTCTGTAGAGATGTTGCACACATCCTGTGCAAAATCTATATTCAGTTTTCAACTTGAAGTTACCACGGGGAAGAACCAGTCTATCATTTGCTCAAGATACACAGTCATAGTAACCATGTCAGTCATTCATTCACTCATTCACTAACTCATTCAAATGACTTTGACCCTGTGCTAGTGAATTGCATATGAGATGAGAAAAATAAAATGTACAAAAGAAACAATGTAAAAGAATCTAACATGAGATCATCGGGTCATATTTCAACCTTACTCCTCTACTCATTCCATAGGATACAGTAAATGTGGTATGAAAAAAAAATATTTAGCAAGCTGACCTAGATTTGAACTAAAATGCCACCAGTTATTGGCTGTTTGACCTCAGAAAAACAAATTAACCTCTCTGAACCTCAGTTTCTTCATGTGCAAATATTGAGATATTAAAATATTGAATGATGAATAAAACTGTGTTCTGGGTTTTTGGGAAATTTCTTTCCCTAAATAAATGATAAAGGATGTAATCATTATGCAGTAAACTGCCTTTCAAAGTGTCTTATGAGTCTGATCATCTATCTGGGCAGACAGCATTTGGCAGTTAGAAAACTTTGAGTAGGCCCCTTTAACATTTTAAACTTCAAATATTCCAAACCTCATTAAAGAAGTTTGGAACTCAGTGTTCAGAAACTGTAAGACCATTTATCAACATCCCCCTAATACTAAAAGCCATATTGAATTGATTGGCTGAAAATCAGACTTTGGGTACAAAGAACCAACTCCTTACCTTAAAATATATTTTAAGGACCATGGCCATGAGTAAACTGCATGTGGAATTCCTTCACATGCTTCCAATTGTCCCTCCATATAATGAAGAAAATGATGATGCACAAGGATTCTAGACATTGAGTCTTTTGGCTTCTGTTAATCATTGAGTATTTATATTTGAACAGAGATACATTACAGAATAATAATCTGAGACATAGTGAATACACTTAATTCAGTTTTTTTTTCCATTACAAACAGACAAGGATGATGAATTTTCCCCTCCATCCCTTTTGTTATGCCTCCTTTTCTTTTACAATGCACCCTTATTTTCCCATTCAGGTGAAATTATATTGATAAAATCTAAAGAAGACAAAATATACAAAAGTAAGCTGGTACTTTTGGTTTGTAAGTCATTTATATTCATTTATGTTCATGATATAACTTCTTATCAGTTTTATGCCATCATCCAACATTGTACTATTACACAATATGATTTACAGGGGTGGAGAATATTCCTGGTCTGTCAAAGTTACATTAACAGGACAACACTTGGAAGCAGGTAGGTCGACAGCCTAGCTCTGTCAAGACAGGGTACGCAAGTCCTTCATTATTCCTGCTTTACAATCAATGTCTGTCAGAGAAACGGGGCCAAATGGCTGAAGATTTATGTATGTTTTCATGTTTGCAAACTCATGACCATACACAGGGTACACACACACACACACACACACACACACACACACACAGAGAGAGAGAGAGAGAGAGAGAGAGAGAGAGAGAGAAAGAGAGACTGAAGATTATGTAATGTATGGAGAGAAATTGGGAACTGTCCAGGCAGCCACCGGTATGTCATTTCTTAGTTTGCGAAGCTGCTGGCCCTGCATTTCTTGTATAATCAGATTAGATAGCTAGAATCTCATAGTTAAATTTTGAGTTGTTTAGGAATTAAGAGGGTGTTCTGGATCTAAGAAGATGTTTTTAAAATTGTGATGCAAGTTAAGATGGAAGCTGAGCTAGATATAGAACTTTAAACTCATGGAGATGGTTAGATAGTAGAATGTGAAAGTCAGGGGCCAAATACATATGGACTGGACATTAGGAATGTATGCTAAGCCATATAACTCTCAGAATTGTGGCCTAATTATTTCTGTTGTTTTGTATTGTATTTATTGTTATAAGAGCCATTTGTTCCTGATAGCTGAATAATATTCCAATGTGTAGATGTACCACAGTTTTTTAACCCATTCTTTGGTTGAGGGACATCTGGGTTGTTTCCAGTTTCTAGCTATTACAAATAAGGCTGCTATAAACATAGATGAGGAAACTTCCTTATGATTCCATGAAGAGGCATTTGGGTGAATACCCAGAAGTGGAAATTATGCAATTTGCAGCCAAATGGATGGAACTACAAAAGCTCATCCTGAGTGAACTAACCCAGACTCAGAAGGACACATATGGCATTATTCACTTATAGTAGGATTTTAGCTATATAGTAGAAGGTATCAATACTACAGCTAACACAACAAAGGGAACTTGGACATAGACTTCTTATTTTTAATTTTTATTTTTTATTTATTTTTTATATATTAGTTATATTTTTTCTATTTTTTAGTCTTTTTTATCTATTGTATGCTTATTGATTTGTTTGTTTAGTATTTCTCTCTCCCTGACAATGAGACACTTTTCACTGATGGTACTGCTTCGTAGACATCCAGTGAATGAGGAGGCTCTTGGCCCTCATATGACCTCTCAACTGAGGGACTGTTATATAAGGACACCCCACCCCAGAGAAATGGGATGGAAGGGTTAGGAGGTAAAGAAAAAAAAATGAAATGTGATGTTTCAGCCTTTTACTACTAACTGTCATAAACTGTTTAGGATAATTAAGAAATGCAAACTAATGGTTATGCAAGCCGGTCATTCTGTTAGGTACTATGATAGCCTATTATAGTTACTTGCTAAGCTAATCAGAAATAAACCTGCTAAGAGACAAGCAACATCTGCTTACCCTAATATAAGAGATAGATAGGGACTCTTCAAAAACCTCAAGAGATCTGCAGAATATGGCATTCAAAGATGTTTTTGTAACTTCAGATTTTTTATATCAAGACATATCAACTCCTGACAGCACCCCCTACTCTCCTCCAAGTAGAAGATGAGCATTGAAGAATCTCCAGTGGGAGATGATTGAATTAGTCGCAAGCCTATCTCTTGGTAGGAAAAGCCCCTTGCTCTAACTGTAGACAGAATGCTGTCCAAAAAGGACAAAACCTGGAAGCAGGTAAATTGACAGCCTAGCTCTGCCAAGACAGGGTAGGTAAGTCCTTCATAACCCCTGCTCTACAGTCAATGTCTGTCAGAGAAACGGGGTCAAACAACTGAAGATCGATGCTGTAATGTATGGAGAGAAAATGGGAAGTGTCCAGGCAGCCACTGGTATGTCATTTCTTAGTTTGGGAAGCTGCAGACCCTGTACTTCCTATAAAATCAGATATATTTATCCCTCTCAGGTCTCTGAGGTGATTGAAGAACAGATAGATAGAGTCTATTTGTTTGAGTTGTTTAGGAGTCAAGAGAGTGTTATAGATCTAAGAAGATACTTTTAAAATTTTGTTGCAATTAGTATGAATGTTGAGTCAGATATAGAACTTTAAACTCATGGAGATGTTTAGATAGTAGAATGTTAAAGTCAGGTACCAAATATATATTGACTGGTCACTGGGAATGTATGGTAAGCCATATAACCCTCATAACTGTGGCCTAATTACCTCTGTTGTACTGTATTGTATTTATTATTATAAGAGAAAGAGCCATTTGTTGGACTGAAAGGAGAAACTGTAGGGGGAAATAAGATATACCTTAAACTTAAAAGAAAAAAAAAGGGAAGAGGATGGTGATTGAGGGTGGGAGGGTGGGACTGGAGGGGGAATAGGGAGGGGACTGCGATTGAGATGTAACTTGAAGAAATAAAAAATAAAGGAAAAAAAAGAGCCATTTGTTGGACTGAAAGGGGGAGCTTTGGGGGAGAAGAAACTCTAAAAAAAAAGAAAGGGGATGGGGGTTGAGGGGGAAGAGAGTGGGAGGGTGTGACTGCAGGGGGTAATAGGGAGGGATTGCGATTGAGATGTAACTTGAAGAAAAATAAATAAATAAATAAATAAATAAATAAAGACCACACAGGCACTGGGCCATATCCCAGGTTGACAAAATCTCATGCAAGGTTAGCTGAAAGTGAAGCAGAAGTACACAGCGAGAAGATATTTTAAAATAAGTGTGGAATCTGAAAGGGAATAAAATCTGGTTTCTTCTCCAAAAGAGAAGAACTTGTGGTAGTGTATTTTATTTGTTTGGTGGAATGTACCTATAGGTCTAGTGTGAAGAATAACAGGGTAAAATACTCTTACTTTTCTTTCTTTTTTATTAAATAATCAAAGAAGATTTTATATATCCCAGGAGGCTCTCAGAATGATCTTCAATTTCTGGTGCTGTTTTGATTTGATTTCATTTTGTGTGCATATGCATGTGTGTGTGTGTGTGTGTGTGTATGTGTGTGTGTGTGTGTGTGTGTGTGTGTGTGTGTGTGTGTGTGTGTATGGGTGTGTACCCTGTGTATGGTCATGAGGTTGCAAACATCAGAAGAGGAAAAATCTCCTGGAACTAGAGTTACATGAAGTTATGTACTGTTCTGTGGATGCTGGAAACTGAAACTAGGTCTGCTTAAAGAGAATTATGAGTTCTTTACCACTGAACCAGCTCTCCATTCACTAGGATATTTTATAAAAGAGTTGGAGAGAAGGTGATCAAGTGGGAGAGAGATCAAAACATGTAATTAAGTGGTAGAAGGACTGAAGAAAATAAGACTGCAGAGAAGAAAACTGAAAGATCCAGAGAGATTCATCCAGAGATTAAAAAGTATATAAAGAAAATGGAAAAATCTACAGAAAATCATGTTTAAAGAAATGAAGAGAGAAGAAGAAAGAGAGGAAAGAGAAAAGATACAGGAGAGGGACACAGCTAAAGATGGAATGAGGACCCAAGAAAGTGGATGAGACAGAACAAGACAAAGTATTATAAACTCATCTAACTGTTTGTGACAGATGAAAAATGTTACAAGGAAGAGTCAAGGGAAATGATGTGTCAAAGTAGAGATGTTATTAAAATAAAAATTGGGAGGAATCCATGGCAAAATTAAATGCAATAGAAAAGAGAAGGAGGGGAATCTTTAGGGTATATGCCCAGGAGTGATAGAACTGGATCTTGAGGTTGAACTATTCCCAATTTTCTGAGAAACCACCAGACTGATTTCCAAAGTGGTTATATAAATTTGCACTCCCACCAGCAATGAAGAAGTATTCCCCTTTCTCCACATTCTGACCAACATGTGCTGCCATGTCAATTTTCAGTTTTAGCCATTCTGATGGGTGTAAGATGGAGTCCCAGAGTTGTTTTCATTTGCATTTTCCTTATAACTAAGAACCACAAGGACATTGGCTTACCTATATTCCTAGCAGCTTTATTTGTAATAACCAGAAACTGGAACCAACCCAGATTTCTCTCAACTGAAGAATGAATAAAGAAAATGTGATATATTTACACAATGAAACACTACTCAGGTAATAAAAACAAAGAAATCATGCAATTTACAGGCGAATGGATAGAGCTAGAAAAGATCATCCTGAGTAAGATACCCCAGATCCAGAAAGATACCCTTGGCATATGCTCAATTGTAAGTGGATATTAGGCCATATAGTATAGGGTAATCATCCTACAATTCACAGATCCAAAGAAGCTAACTAGCAAGGAGGACTCAAGAGAAGGTTCATGAATCTCACCTAGATGGTATAAAAATAGGTATCAGATGTAGATGTACAGAGGGAACTGAGTGGGAGGGGGATATGGAAGGGAATGAGAATAGGCATCAGGTGTGGTGTGAGTGGGGGTGAGAGATTAGAGGGCTGAGGGAGAGAAGGGAAACTGATTAGGGAGGGCACCTCTGAAAAAAAGCAGGACACCTGTGAAAAGACATGCTCCTTGGAGGATATGGAAGTAACTCTAAGATTCCTAGCTTTGGAGGACATGTAGACTGAAGCTGCCTCCTCCTAGCCTAACAGGACTCCAAAGGGAGGGTGACACCAATCTACCCACAAAAGGTTAGAACCATCATTTACCCTGCATACAAGATGTACATGGATAAAGATGGAGCAGTGATTAATGAAATTACCAAAAATGACTGGCACAACTTGAGATCTACCCCATGAGAGAGAGCCAGCTATTGACACTATTAATTAGATTCTGCTCTGCTTGCCGACAGGAACCTAGCATAACTATACTCTGAGAGGCCCCACCCAACAGCAGATAGAAACAAATGCTGAGATCTATAGCCAAACATTAAGTAGAATTGGGGAAGTCTTAAGTGTGGGAACAGGATAGAGGTATCCCGATAAGAACTCCACAAGAAGACCAACATAGTCAACTAACCTAGGGTCCTGAGGGCTTTCACAGACAGAAGCACCAACCAAAAAGAATGTATTGTACCTAGTGACCTACACATGTGTAGCATCTGATAGGCAGCTTGGTCTTCACATAGATTCCCTAGCAAGTAGAGCAGGGACTGTCTCCAGCATGGAATCTGCAACCTGTTTGTGGATCACTTTACCCTAGCTGAGCTGCCTTGTCTGGCTTCAGTGTAAGAGAATGCCCTTGAAATACCAGGGTAGATTAATATGGGGGATTCCCCTTTCCTAAGGAGAAGGGAGGGGAGGGAGCAGGAAAGGAAGAAGGAAGGAAGGTGGGAACCTGTGGAGAGGAGGGAAGGGGCTACGATAAGGATACAAAACAAAAAAAATTTAATTAAAAAGCATGCATACATACATACATAAAAATTAAATGAAAAGAGAAGGTGGAAGAGGTATTAGAGAGATGAGGATCAAGAGCAAGGACAAAGAGCAACTAATTAGGGGCAGGGGAACCAGGAAAAACAAACATAAACTCAAAAATCACACAAGGGAGTGGCTGGGCATACTGGAAACATTTAGTATAAGTTCTGGGAAGTAGCATGTATAGAAAGTAAAGTCATCTACAATCTTTGGAGGATCTCAGTGCTTGGACTATATACTTGTAGAACAAATGTCATGGACCTGACTCTGTCATTCATGTGATCTATTCAAGGTTTTAAAAAATACTTGAGACCTCAATTTATCTGTAAAATCAGAGGTACAACTTATCTACAAACTATGAGACCCTCTCCAACTCCAAGATGGTGTTGAATTCTCAAAGCTGACACCTTCCAAGATTGATGTGACATGATTTGTGGGCAACAAAGTAAAAGTTCTGAAAACTGCTCTAGTGTCATAAGACACTAGACCTGCACTTCCTGTATAATCAGATATGTTTCTCCCTATCCCTCTCAGGTCTCTGATGTGGTTGAAGACTAGGTAGTTGCAGTCTCATATTTAAATTTTGAGTTGTTTAGGAATTAAGAGGGTGTTCTGGATCTAAGAAGATGTTTTTAAAATTGTGATGCAAGTTAGGATGGAAGCTGAGTTGGATATAGAACTTTAAACTCATGGACATGGTTAGATGGTAGAATATTAAAGTCAGGTGCCAAATACGTATTGACTGGACATTGAGAATATATGCTAAGCCATATAACTCTCATAATTATGGCCTAATTATTTCTGTTGTTTTGTATTGTATTTATTGTTATAAGAGAAAGAGCCATTTGTTGGACTGAAAGGGGGAGCTGTTGGGGGGAAAAAAGATATACCTTAATCTTAAAGGAAAAGGAAGGGGATGGAGGTTGAGGGAGAAGAGAGTGGGAGGGTGGGACTGCAGGGGGCAATAGGGAGGGGATTGTGATTGAAATGTAACTTGAAGAAATAAAAAATAAATTAAAAAAGAAAAACTATTGGGAAGAAGTACTATCAAAACCATGAGGCCAGATGGAATGACAGCATTACATAAGAACAAAGAAGAAATTAGAAACTGTGGCTTTATCCTCACTTCCAGAAATGTTTGTGAGGCTGCATGCTTCTCATTTGAAAAAGGAAAGCATCTCCAATTTTCTCTGGGATCTGCTGTTCTAGTTAGACTAGGTAGGATGAAGTCCATGCCATCATTGCTGTACACTGCTCTTATCCAGGTATATAGTAAAAAAGCAACAGGCCAAACAGACAGATTTGGTGAGGAAAGGAACCCAAGAGAATTTACAGATCCAGACATTTGAGATTAGTAAAGAAGTGGCACCTCCCGCTCCACATTGGAACAATGTTGAAGGTGTCTCAAAGGGAAACACATGGATGACTCCAAATTGGGAGTCTGAATGGAGTGAACTTGACCTAAAAAAAAAAAAAAAACCCATTTAATGAGTTCCATCTGATAAAACAACTACCTATGAATACATTTTCTTAGATTTCACCCTAAAGGCATGTAGAAGCTATAGCAATTGTAGATCAAGGGGGTCGAGCTACATTTCAAGCTGGCAGCAGAACTTGGTAGCATCATTCATGTACTTCTGATTTTGTGTGAATAGAACACATAAATATAAGGGGGTCAAGGTGGTTTGTGTTAAGTTTTCATAAAGCTGTTAAGTCCAGACATTGTTTTGCAGGGATAGAGTTCCCTTAAGGATTCCACAAGAAACCAATGCATAAAGATAGGAAGTTGTAGTCTAAATTGGCATGAAGACCCAGGATGTTGGAGATACTAGACTAATGGGACAGTTGCCAAAGAACACTTCAGGTATAGAATGCAACTGGTGTAAGAAAATGGATATGTGCAGTAGAGGAAGGAGAAGTGAAGGGATGAGGTGACTCAACGCAGTTGGAGCCAGATATCTACTTAATGTTTTTCCTGACAGTTTCTTTTCTTGTTCACCTCCTGTTAATCACGTTTTACATGTGTACTAGATAAGTATAAGTTACTTTTAAATGTCATTTTACAGATATTTATCATTGAGATTATCTTGTATCACAGGGGAAAATGGACTTTTGATCACTATTAAGACTGTTAAATTCTATGAAATCTTTAAAAGGTATAGTGAATATATTTGCATTGTGAGATGGAGAAGAAATTCTAGGGTTGAAAGACAGAATGTGTGATGGCTAATATTGATTGCCACTTTGATAGTATCAAGAATGCTTTAGGTGACAAGTCTAAGGGCATGAGATATGAGAGATTCCCTACATTAGTTTAACCTCTGGGCCTACTTGTTATAGATTAACCTTAGAAGTGGACAATATAATTACTTGTGCTTGGGTCTAAGATTGTCACCAAAGTTGCTTTTTCCAGGTAATCTGTCATATCAATGATAAACATAGTTAGTACACAGAAGAATTAATAGTAAATTCTTTATATTCAGCATCATAAAATAAGCTGTACAGAAAACGTGCGAAAAATAGATCAAATGTATAAGTAAAATCTGTCGCTTTATTACTACTCATTTTCTTGTCTCAATGTCTGACTCTTGACATATTTAGTGTGGTCATTATTACTTCTGACACCCTTGTTTTCAGTCTTACCTCGGATGATTTGTGAACTCTGTTCGCCATATCATAGCACTCTGAGCTGTTCTGTATGTGTAATATTACCACTGACTTTTATACCATTTTG
Source organism: Lophiomys imhausi (assembly GCA_907164525.1). Lineage (NCBI taxonomy): Eukaryota > Metazoa > Chordata > Mammalia > Rodentia > Muridae > Lophiomys > Lophiomys imhausi. The sequence goes on along the minus strand of CAJQZJ010000275.1, from coordinate 57,602 downwards.
TGCTTCTTTTCTCACTCATTAAAGTTTCTTTCAACTTGAAGAACTCCCTTTTGGATTCCTTGTACTAAAGTGCTAGTGGAAATATGCTCTTTTAGCTTCTGATTATTTCACAATGTCTTTATCTCTACGATATGTTGAAAGGATAGCTTTGCTAGGTATAGGAATATTGATTGACAATTTTAGCTTTCTCCTTTGGTGATGTGAATATCTCATTCTACTCTCTTCTGGCCTGTAGCATTTCTGCCAAGAAATATGCTGTAAGATGCATCTAAACACCTTTGTGTTTTGTTTCTTTGTTTGTGCTGCCCTAAAAAATCTCTTGCATAGCTTTAACCTGTGAGAGCTTTATGTCTTAGAGTGAATTTCATTTTTATCTGCCTCATTATCTTTGCATACCTATCTTTGTTTTAGGAAACTTCAATTTCAGTTATCATTTGTTAGAATTACTTTCCTCTCTGATCCTTTGAAATTTTTATCCTTTCACTTTCATTTTAAAATTTGTTTGAAGCACCTTTCAGGTCAAGGATTTATGTTTCTCTTTTAAATTCTCTTTTGATTAGGCTACTGGTAGAGTGTACTAAGTTACTTATCTATGTTTTATGGAAGATATTTACTTTCTTTAAATAGATGCTTTAAAATTGCCACATGAGAGTTTGTCCATATTGCTTACCATAGGGTTAGCCAGAAGCTTTATTTTAGCAGTTTGGTGGGTTTTCCTCTGAGTGCTCTTGATGTGTGAAACAATGTTTCTGCAATAAAGGGATGGGGCATTTACTCTAATTTCCTAGTCTGAATTGTTTGTGTCCGTCTTATTAAAAATCCTATGTAGGCTGCTGATAGTCACTTCTGCTCTCTCAGAACTAAATAGTGCACAAGTCCAGGTACATTGTGAGATCACTCTCTGTCAATTAACACTGTTTTCAGTATGAGAGTGCAACCCAAGCCCAGGTTTTATCAAAGCTGAACTTCAAGCATTTCTCAGTATGGTATGTGGAAATACATAAAAGGAAGGGTCAGTGGGTCCACCTTTTTGCTTATATTCATTAATCTTCAGTCAGTTACTGTGGGAGTTTGCCAGTTTCTGGATAAAACATCATGTACAACTATTTTTGCTACTTATTCTGATACCACCCTACCCTCTTTGCCTTTATCTCTTTATGTCTTTATCTCTATGATATGTTGAAAGGATAGCTTTGCTAGGTATAGGAATATTGATTGACAGTTTTAGTTTTCTCCTTTGGTGATGTGAATATCTCATTCTACTCTCTTCTGGCCTGTAGGATTTCTGCCAAGTAATACACTGTAAGATGCATATAGACATCTTTGTGTTTTGTTTGCACCAGCACTGTACAACAGTGTCATATTTTTGTACAGTGGCCTGATGGAATTTATATACCACTTAAGTTTGGTCAAGGTACACAGTACCATAGGTTACCCATTGCTGAGATGTTCTTGAAGCTCAAGACTGAGACCAGCAGCAGAAAATGCTGGAAAGAATTGTAATCTGATATAGGAAGTCTGCCCTAACGATGAAGGTATTCCAGAGACTGTCGTGCCCATGGACACTGTTTTAGGAATGGAGACTCTTAGCATATTCCTAGTGGTATGCTTCATTAGCCTAATGATGATTTTGTTGTGCTTGCCACCCTGACCTAACCCCAGCGTATAGCAGCATCTTGTTCCATAGCATGCTTGTCTTAGTTAGCCTCCCATTGTTGTGCTAAACACATGAACAAAAAAACTCAGTGAGAAAAAGGATTTATTTCATCATTAAATCCTCAAGTTCATTATGAAGCAAAGTCAGAATAGAAACCTGGAGGCAAAAATTAAAGCAAAGTCCATGCAGAACTTTATTGGCTTACCCTCCACTGGATCCGCAACTTGTTTTGTTATATCACCAGTATCACCTGTCTACGAGTGACGCTGCCCAAAGTGGGCTGGACAGCATCTCTCATCACACACACACACACACACACACACACACACACACACACACACACGCACAAGTCCTCATTGATTTACCTGCAGGTCATTCTGATGAAAGCCTTTTCTCATTTGAGGTTATGCCTTCCCAGAAGACCCTAGCTGTTGTCAAATTAATAAAAAATTAACTGACGTGGGTAGTATTGGTGACAGACAGTCCATTTACCCATAAGAGTGATTTTAAATTGAGTCATGTATGAGCCTTTCAGCTTCAAGGACACCTTTGGAATAATCCAGACTCACAGTCTAAGTGGTTATGATGCAGACACAAATGCATTTCTGCCTGAAATTGCCTTGCACTGTTTTGAAGCATACACTTTTGGCAGATCTAGTTTCTAATCTTTGCTTGGATCTAGCCATACTGCCCAAGGTTGGGAGTTGAATTGAAAATAACTTTCTAGCCATCAGTGTTTACTCTAAGCTGAGTTTTGCCTAATTTAATCCCTGGAGGAGTCACCACAGCCTGTGGAATTCCATGCTGATTTGAAGTCAAACAAGGACATGAATTCAATCTTGAGCATATCCTATTTGAAGCCTGAGACATCTAGATGCTGTCTCGGTGAACTGTGACCTGCTATGCAATTTTTTTTTCTCTATTTGGAGAGGGTTTTCATTGTAGCAGTTCCTATATTGAATTTTAAAGCAAAGCCTTGTGTTACCTTTCTTATTTTCATTCTCCAATGGGAATGAATCTTTCTGTTCTAAGGTTGAGGAAAAATGGTTGAAGCAATTCCCCTGCTACCCAATGAATGCAGTTCCATTCCATTAGCTCAGTTTCCAATATTGTCTTTGAAGGAGGAGTTGTACAGTTCTGCCCAAGATGGGGTGTGATCATGGAGGGCTTTGTGCTGAATTTTAAGTCTATAGCCTAAACTTCTTTCCCGTACAATCCTCATGCCTGATGAAAGAGGGAACTCCTTCCTGCATTCTTCAGTACATCTTTTTGTCCTCTCTCATCCAAAATCTTAGCTCATATTAACTTAATTTGTTAAGTAAATTAGTATAAAAACTGATTTGCCTTTGGTGAATCATTGCTACAGCATCATAACAACAATATTTTTCCACTCATTGAAAAGATTTTTAGAAGTGCTGTCTATAGATTTATTAAGATTTCTTATATACTAAATATTTAAGAATCATAGGACATTGCTTCATATGAGATGATAAAATTTTAAATTTAAAACAAAGTTTAGGAATAATATTTAGTTGTTAAAAAAGGAAACTTATTATCAACTCAAATTTTTTAGAGCTTCCAAATCCATAAAACAATATAAATCCTTTTTACAAAGTAATTAACTCTATGAAATATTTATATAATAATTTTTCTTCATTTTATTTTGTCTGTTGAGTTTATTTGATCTTGTGTCTCTATGAAAAAAAATGTTGTAATATTCTCTAAAAGAATAAAAAGGTAATTTCATCTGCTCGGTAATAGTGCTGCTCAAAATATGCTATCCATTAAGAGAGAGAATGAGAGAATGACTTTTTACTTATCTAAACTTGGTCAACTTTTTAATATGTTTGTTTCATATGTGAGATATGAATTTTAACAAAGAAATCAATCTCATATATGTTTTGAGTTTACAATACTAAGAGCTTTACTGAAGTCATTTCTATTCTGGAATGGTCAAAATTAAAGTATACATGAACAAAAATGACTCTCAGCCCAGGGAAATACATTATGTTTAAACTCAAACATTAGTTTACAGAAATGGTTATTTTATCTACCAGACTGAGTATGATTTCTTGATCATCATAAAAAAAATCATAAACTTTGTAAATTTTGGATATTAGCCCTCTGTCAGATGAGGAGTTGGTGAAGATTTTTTTCACAATCTGTAGGCTGCTGTTTTCTTCGAATGACAGTGTCTTTTGGCTTACAGAAGATTTTCAGTTCCATGAGGTCCCATTTATAGAATGTTGGTCTTATATCCTGAGCTGCTGGTGTTCTGTTCAGAAAGTTGTCACATGTTCCTATGAGTTCGAGGGTTTTCCCCACTTTCTCTTCTAATAGATTTAATGTGTCTGGCTTTATGTTAAGATCTTCGATCCACTTGGACTTAAGTTTTGTATAAGGTGATAAGTATGGGTTTAATTTCATTATTTTACAAGTGGACATCCAGTTGGGCCAGCACCATTTGTTGAAGATGCTTTCCTTTTTCCATTGTACATTGACTTCACCAACCACACATCTGACAGAGGTCTAATATCCAAATTCACAAAGAACTCCAGAAATTAAATGCCAAGAAGCCAAATAATCCAATCAAAAAATAGGAACAGATCTAAACAGAGAATTCAAAAAGGAGGAATCCCTAATGGCTGAGAGACACTTGAAGAAATGCTCAGCATCCTTAATCATCAGAGAAATGCAACTCAAGAGTACTCTGAGATTCCATCTCATACCTGTCAGAATGGCTAAGATCAAAAGCTCAACTGTCAGCACATGCTGGCAAAGGTGTGGAGAAAGGGGAACCCTCCTCCTTTGCTGGTGGGAGTGCAGGTTTGTGCAACCACTGTGGAAATCAGTCTGGCGTTATCTTAGAAAACTTGGACTAGCTCTGCCTCGGAATCCAGCCATACCACTTCTGGGTATACATCCAAATGGCTCCTCACCGAATCACAAGGAATTTTCCTCATCCCAGTTCATAGCAGCCTTATTTGTAATAGTTAGAAACTGGAAACAACCCAGATGTCCCTCAACCGAAGAATGGATTTAAAAACTGTGGTACATCTACACAGTGGAATACTACTCAACTATCAGAAACAATGAAATCATGCAATTTGCAGCTAAATGGATGAAACTAGAGGAGCTCATCCTGAGTGAGCTAACCCAGACTCAGAAGGATGCATATGGCATCTATTCACTTATAGTCAGATTTTAGCAATATAGTACAGGATATCTATACTACAACCAATGCACCAAAGGGAATATGAACATAGACTTTTTTCCTGTCAATGAGACCCTTTGCCCTAGTGGTGTCGCCTTATATGCCTCCATTGTATGAGGAGGCTCTCGGCCCTCATATGACTGCTGAACTGGGGTGGGGGACTGTTATGGAAGGACACTCCACTCCAGAGGAGAGGGATTGAAGGGATAGGGGGTAGAGGGTGGGAGGGCCGGACTGGGATGGGTGGAAAGAGGACAATGTAATGGAAATGTAACCTGAAGTAATAAGTAAATATTAAAAAATCCTAAACTTGATCTATAAAGCATACACATTTACTTCTTATAAGAAGTCTGAGAAAATGAAGATGGAGTGATCAGTAAATACAATATCTGGTAAGGTTTCATTCTTCATAAACTGCACTTTCTGAGTCTTCATGTACTAGATTGCAAGGAAAGTTCCTATAAAGGCAGAGATTACATGGAGAAAGACTGTTTTTGTAGATTAATCATCTCTTAAAAATATTCTTTCAAAATTCTACCACTACAGAGCTTGAGATTTAGCACCAGGGTTTGAGACAATATCAACAATTAGGTATGCCACTTGTCACCAAGGGAGGAAACAGTATATTGTGAAGGTCAGAGTGAAAGAAGCTACTTACATCAATTATTATTTATGTTTATTTCTGTTGAACATTCCACGAGGAACTCTACAAGCAAGTGAAAAGAAAGAAGAATCCTCCAGGAAACTTAAGTGAGCCCAACAACTGAGGAACACTGAACTTTCTCCATGTCTTCTCAGTGAACTCACCTTGTTCAGTAGCTGTTATTCATGGCTGATTCTTTCAGGAGTGAATAACATTGAGCCTCCCTCCCTGCTTGCTTTGCCCTGCTTCTCCATACATTACAGACTTCTGTTTGACCAGCTTTCAGTGCCTCTACAGTCCTCTTCCACCTGTCTCCTGAAACACTAATCTCTAGATTTGCATTGTCTGATAGGTTTGCCAAAGCCAAATGCTACTGATTAAGTTAATTTAGGAGTTAATTTGAATAAAATTTAAGCACAGCTTCTTAGTTCCTCTATCAATTTTCACCAGACTCAATAGCCACAGGCTGCTGATGGTCACCATTTTAGTTAAAGCAATTTTTCAATAAGTCTGTGATTACAGAAAGTGGTACAGGGCATTTTCATTATAGAGACATCCAGTAAGCAGGAGTTTCAGTGTCAGGTAGAGTTGGAAGATACTATTTTAGCATTTTTCTTTGATATTAATGATATTAAGCTATGGATATTTAAAGTGGGAAAATCCACTTGACCCAGAATCTTTTGATAATTGAGTCCCCTTACCTTTTTAAAAATGTTTATTTATTACTTCAAGATACATCTCCATCAGAGTGCCCTCTTTCCACTCCTCCCAGTCCCATCCTCCCACCCTCTATCCCCTCTCCCTTCTGTCCTACTCCTCTGGAGTGGAGTGTCCCTACATATCAGTCACCCACCCCAGTTCAGCAGTCATATGAGGGCTAATGTACTGGTGACCTAAATGGCAGCACCACTAGGGCACAGTGTATCATTAACAGGTAACAAAATCTATGTTCATGTTCCTTTTGGTACATTGGTTATAGTATAGTTATCCTGTACCATATGGCTACAATCCAATTATAAGTGAATAGATGCCATGTGCATCCTTCTGAGTCTGGGTTAGCTCACTCAGGAGGAGCTTCTCTGGTCCATCCATTTGGCTGCAAATTGCATGATTTCATTGTTTCTGATGGCTGAGTAGCATTCCATTGTGTAGTTGTACCATAGTTTTTTTGTTTGTTTGTTTTTTAAATCCATTCCTTGGTTGAGGGACATCTGGGCTGTTTCCAGTTTCTAGCTATTATAAATAATGCTGCTATGAACATAGATGAGGAGATGTCCATGTGGTTTGGTGAGGAATCATTTAGATGTATACCCAGAAGTGGTATGGCTGGGTCTTCAGGTAGAACTATTCCAAGTTTTCTAAGATATCACCAGACTGATTTCCATATTGGTTGTACAAGTTTGCACTGCCACCAGCAAGGAAGGAGTGTTCCCCTTTCTCCACAACCTTGCCAGCATGTGTTGTCATTTGAGTTTTTAATCTTAGCCATTCTGACTGGGGTGAGATGGAATTTCAGAGTCGTCTTGAGTTGAATTTCTCTATGATTAAAAATGCTAAGCATTTCTCTTTGTAGATGGTAGTGGTAAGACAGACAAAGTAAGATAAGTTGCTTCAGAACAAATTTAAAATTGCCAAAATCTTCTTTTTGATTTAGGTATAAAACTTTAAACTCATTGAGATAAATAGATAATAGAATATTATTATGAGTTGCCAAATACATGTGGACTGGACATTGGGAGTATATGTTGTATCTTATAATTTTCATTATTGTTGCCTAATTCTTCTAATTGTTTTGCATTGTGTTTTTTGTTATAAGAAAAAAGAGCCTTTTATTGGACTAGAAGGGTGAGATTTTGGAAGAAAAATGATATACATTAAAAAAAAGATGATAGGGGGAGAGGAGAAAGAGGGTAGGGGGTGGGACTGGGACTGGAGGATGGAAGGGGCTTGCTTGAAATGTAACTTGCAAAAATAAATAAATGATGAAAAAATTTAAATTTTTAAATTGTTTGTTAAGATCTCAATATTTAGGAAGGTTTTGCAATCTATAAAGTGTGGCTTTATATAGCATGTCAGTATATAAAATATGGTTGTCTACCTTTTGAATTCAGTTTAGAAACCATTGTATGGCTCGGTGAGTTTCAGCAGGGAGAGGCACTTACATGATAGAAGGAGAGAAGCAGCCCCCCCCCCCCCCCCCTTATTCTCAGTCCTCCGTACAGCCATTGTGGCATGCATGTATATACACAAGAAATGTAATTAAAAATAAATACAATTTTAAATAGAAGCAATTCCAATAGTCTCTTCAGCCTCTATACAGGTTGAAACAGAGGAAAAGAAAGTTTAAAAATAGTAATTATGTATTCTGAAAAGAAAAGTTTAAATCTTTGATGAGTCATCTGAACACTTGGAATCAATCTTGTCATACTAATGATTCTTTGGTAACCACTCAAAGAAAGAATGTGGGTGGAAAGAAGGATATGACTTCCCTGCACCGTTGTCACAATTATGATCTCTGTCTCAATGTAATTCTACCAGAATGTACATAAACTCATTTACTGCAAAAGATTTATAAAGGATGTAGTGTTGAACTATAATAATTCTCGGTTCAGTTTGGGAAGTAAACATTGAAATTAGAAAGTACAGAATAATATTAAAGACCTGAAGTTTGAATTGTATGCTTCGTCTAAAATACTTTAGTTATCAAATGAGCACATTTCACAGTCTTCTATATTAACCAAATAATCTTTCCTTTTCTGTTTTTCTATGTACATTCTACATTTTTCCTTTTCATCCTCCACTGATAACTATGTCCTTCAGATTTAAAAAGCTTTTCCTCAGAGAGTGAGGAATGTGCTGGTACACATTCCAGGACTGCACAGAATTGTATAAATATCATGTGTCTTTACTACCATAGCCTCCTTTCCCTTTTTTCTTTCTATTTCTTTAGCACTAGAACTCAAGTTAACCTTGTCAGTAAGGTAAACTGCCTTCAGGCACAAAGCCCTTGGTTACATGAGTTTTCAGCGTGACCTGTAATTGACACACATTGCTTCTGGCAATAAGTTTGGGGACTGGTGCAGTGTGCCTCATGTCAGAGGGGTATGTCTCTGCAAGCTCATAAGATAGGTTTTTTTTTTCTTTGTTTTTCAAAAATGGAGATTGCACCTCTTGCCCCACCTGCCTACACTTGAGCAGTTTTGTTGCTTATAGGGCTATCTGGGGAAATATGATATTTCTAAAAAATAATGTAGCACTAAATGATTGAGAGTGGGGGTGAATGTACCCTATAAGAGCTAATGTGTATAAATGCTCCAACAAGGGGGACACTGTAATTCCTTTGTTCCAAAGGGCAGTTCTTCCCAGAAGTGGGCTAATCTGTCACTGTCACTAGGCAAGAAAGAGGTGGGGGAGGTGGTAGTGGAGTGGGACATGCCAAGTTTGCTCAGAATGTTCACTGCACAAAACGATCCCACAGCTGTTGTGCACCCAGTGTAAATACGGACAGGCCCATTCATCACAGGGTTCCCTACTGCAGCACATGTCCAAACATGTGATGATTTAGTGAGTGCAGCTGGAAACGCACCCGCTTCTTCAGAAAAGCAGAGTTTAAAAGGGAGGGGGTGGAATTGGAGAGGAGACAGGGTATACAATGAGGGAACAAGTAATTCTAGGTTTCAGGGAAAAGAGAAGGGCAACTGAGTTTGGGAACTCTGAGGGGTCACTCCCTCAATTAACTTCCGTTTTTGATGCAAATACATCATCTTTAGTGTAACTAAGGGTTTGAACTACCATTGCCTCTGTCTTATGATTTGTCACTGTCTTAACAATAGGTGCACAAGGACCTTGGGACCTCTTCTTTAACAAGTACTAGCCCCAAATTCTAGAAAACCTTTGTGAGGACAGTGTGCAAATTCAGCAAGACAAAAAAAATAGTTCAGTTTTTATTAAATATGGATATATGTCATTCACTCATTCATTCATTTATTTATTCATTCATTCAACAAAATTGGTAAGATTCTGAAGATGACTCAGTGGGTAAGGTGTGCACGCATGAGAGCCTGAGCCCAGAGCCCCTGTACCCATGTGAAGAACAAGGCTCTGCCAACCTCTAACCAACCACAAGGCTTGGAGAGGGTAGACATAGGCCGGTCTTAAGTTACTCTCTGGACAGCCAGGCTAGCCAGATGGTGAGCTCAAGGTTTGGTAAAAGACCTTGTATCAAAAAATAAGGTAGGGGGTCATAGAAGGAATGCCCAACATCATGCTCTGACCTCTACACACACATTAGTGATGGCCTAGTGAACCTCCAGATACACACACACACACACACACACACGAGACAGACAGAGAGAGAGACAGAGATATAAAGCTTCATTGTATTTCCCCATTTATTAAAAATAATTACTTCAAAATATAATTTATATATCTATAAAAGAGATGCACAGATTAAAAATAGTGTTCTATGTTACACACCTGGTAGATGTTCAGTGAGTGCTGCAAAACAGAATACACAGTCTTACTGTGCCCAGGGTACAAAACGTGTTTTCTTTGCTGACATGACAATCTTTTTCAGACTTCACTAAGAAAAGATAGTGCAAAGACAACTTTAGGTTCTCTGAGAAAAATGTGTCATCTCAACAAAGGAATCAAATGGGATTTGGAAAGATTCATTTAAAATACCTGTAGTTTAAAAAAAAAACAAAACCAACAAAAATAAACCAATATATAGGTGTAGTACATGGGTAAGAATAATGGGAGGACAATTATGTAGTTTGTGTGGGTAGTCTGGGCTCATGGTAAGTAATTGTAGCACCAAGGTTTGCCAACAAAGCATGAAAATATAACATATTCTAGCCTCATGTCAACAAATGTAGAGAAGCCAGTTAGTTTTTCCATTTGAAAAAGTTGTCTTCCAATTCTAAATCCATTTTGTTATTCTATGTTTTTTTTTAAATATTTATTTATTCAGGTTATATCACTAGATCACTTTTCCCTTCCTCCATTCCTCCCAGCCCCCCTTCCCCCTCCCCCCTTCTCTCTTTCCCCCTCCCTCCCCTCAGGCGAGGAGTCCCACTCCTATCAAGCCCCCTCAAGTTATCAGTCACTTCAGTCAACTCATTCAGTTCATTAGGGCTAAGACGTCCCTTGTGCACTGTTGCCCAACATGACAGCCCAGCTTGGATAAGATGTTCCACTAACTGGAACCATAGCCCATGACAGAAACTGTCCCCCACCACCACTTGACTATATGGTCAATTTTGGAGAAGGTTCCATGAAGTGCTGAGAAGAATGTATATTCTTTTTTGTTTGGGTGAAACATTCTTTCAATATGTGTTAAATCCATTTGGTTCATGACCTCTGTTAGTTTCATTATTTCTCTGTTTGGTTTCTGTCTTAATTACCTGTCCATTGGTGTGAGAGAGGTGCTGAGGTCTCCCACTATTAGTGTGTGGGGATCAATGTGTGCTTTAAGCTTTAGTAATGTTTCTTTTACAAATGTGGGAGCCCTTGTATTTAGAATGTAGATATTTAGTATTGAGATGTCATCTTGATGAATTTTTCCTTTGATGAATATGTAGTGTCTTTCCCTAACTTTTTTTATTAATTTGGTTGAAAGTCTATTTTATTTGATATTAGGTTGGCTATTCCAACTTGCTTCCTTGGACCATTTGCATAGAAAACATTTTCCTAGTCCTTTACTCTGAGATAAAGTTTATCTTTGTTGGTGAGGTGCATTTCTTGTACATAGATATATGGAACCATTCTGTAAGCCTGTGTCTTTTTATTGGGGAATTGAATACATTGATGTTGAGAGATATTAATGACCTTTGATCATTATTTCCTATTATTTTTTGATGTATGTAGTGGTAATGTGTTTATGGGTTTCTTTTGGTTTAGTTGCAGTGAGGTTATTTGTTTCCTGTGTTTTGTTGGGTGTAGTTACTTTCTCTGGGTTTGGAGCTTTTCATCTATTGTCTTCTGTAGGGATGAATTTGTGAATAGATATTGTTTAAATATCTCAGGGCTTGAGACTCTCAAACTGCTGTTCAGCATGAGTATATCTCTGCAGTGATCTAGCGGGTTTTCCTGTTCTTAGACTGTGTCTGTGCCACTCACTGACATCTTGTCTCCCATTATTCTATTCTATTTTATGCTTATGCTGGACATCGGAAAATAAACCAGAACCTGGAATAAATCTTTTTGGGAGATTATGTAACTAGGAACTAGCAAGAAGGTTGATCATAAGTAGATAAGTTTATGTTACAGGAATGGCCTAAGATGACAATTTATCTTAGGAGTTTCTTTGGCTTTATACTTCAGATTCTTTTAACCTACTCAAAGTCAGTGTTTGGGGCTTGGCATGTGGTCCACTCTTAGAGGAAGGATCCTAGAAACCACTTTCTATGATATTTCTTCTCTGAAAACTCTATGGTTACTAGAGTATAGGTTATTCTTTTCATTCAAAGGGCATAATCCTAGAGTCTTTTTTTAATTGTTTTTTTTAAATATTTATTTATTACTTCAGTTAACATCTCCATCACAGTGCCCTCTTTACACCCCTCCCAGTCCGGTCCTCCCACCCTCTACCCCATCCCTTCCATCATACTCCTCTGGAGCGGAGTGTCCCTACATAACTATAGTCCCTCGCCCCAGTTCAGCAGTCATATGAGGGTCAAGAGCTTCCTCATACACTGGGTGCCTATATGAAGCACCACTAGGACAAAGTGTCTCATTGACAGCAAAAAGAGTCTATGTTCATGCTCCCTTTGGTGCATTGGTTGTAATATAGTTATCCTGTACTATATGGCTAAACTCCGACTATAAGTGAATAGATACCATGTGCATCCTTTTTAGTCTGGGTTAGCTCACTCAGGATGAGCTTCTCTAGTTACATCCATTTGGCTGCAAATTGCATGATTTCATTCTTTCTGATAGCTAAGTAGTATTCCATTGTGTAGATGTACCAGAGCTTTTTAATCCATTCTTCGATTGAGGCATATCTGGGTTGTTTCCAGTTTCTAGCTATTACAAGTAAGGCTGCTATGAACATACATGAGGAAACTTCCTTGTGACTTTGTGAGAAATCATTTGGATGTATACACAGAAGTGGTATGGTTGGGTTCTGAGGCAGAGCTATTCCAAGTTTTCTAAAGTATCACCAGACTAACCTCCATAGTGGTTGCCCAAGTCTGCTCTCTCACCAGCAATGGAAGAGATTTCCCCTTTCTCCACACCCTCCCCAGCATGTCCTGTCATTTGAGCTTTTGATCTTAGCTATTCTGACAGGTATGAGATGGAATCTCAGAGTATTCTTGAGTTGCATTTCTCTGATGATTAAGGATGCTGAGCATTTGAAGTTTCTCTTAGGGATTCCTCCTTTGTGAATTCTCTGTTTAGCTCTGTTCTCCATTTTTTGATTGGATTATTTGGTTTCTTTGCATTTAATTTCTCTTCTCAACTTCATATGGAATAACAACAACAACAACAAAAAAAACAGAATAGCCAAATTAATCTTGTACAATAAAAACATATGGAGGTATCAGCATCCCAGATTTCAAACTGTACTACAGGGCAATAGTAGTAAAAATAGAATGGTACTGGTATAGAAACAGACCAGCGGATCAATGGAATTGAACTTAAGAGCCAGAAACAAACCCACAGACCTATTTTTGGCAAAGAATCCAAAACCGTACAATAAAAAAAGGACAACATGTTCAACAAATGGTACTGGTCCAACTGAATGTCCACATGTAACAGAAAGAAATTAGATCCATACTTATCACCTTGAACAAAACTTAAGTCGAAGTGGATCAAAGAACTTAATATAAGGCCGGATACATTAAATCTACTAGAAGAGAAAGTGGGGAAAACCCTCAAACTCATAGGAACATGTGACAACTTCCTGAACAGAACACCAACAGCACAGGATCTAAGACCAACAATCAATAAATGGGACCTCATGGAACTGAAAAGCTTCTGTAAGGCAAAAGACACTGTCATTCAAACAAAACGGCAGCCTACAGATTGGGAAAAAAATCTTCACCAACCCCACCCATATCTGACAGAGGGCTAACATCCTAGAATCTTTAATATTGCTATTCTCTCTCTGTCTCTGTCTCTCTGAATCTCTGCTTGTCTGTCTGTCTCTCCCTCCCTCCCTCCTTCTTTTCCACACCTGAAAACTCAGTTACTTGTGTTAGAATTTAACTAAAAAATCAATATGTTTAATGTTCAAAAAAAATACTGGTTTGAAGTACAAGAGTGATAATAGATTTTGGATACAGACACACCCAAAACTTTTTAATAAAGAAGGATATTACACATGATACATACTAGTTAATGCTGTTATAGAAATCTGGAACACATTAAACCTACCTCTATGCTATCTATTGATTTTTCTTCTATGGTTTCAATGATAGCAGGAATATTACAAAGTAGATAATCAAGAACTTGGCTTCATGTACTAGAGAATTTTTGAAAGTTTCAGACTTTATTTGAAGTTCTCTTGATACTCACATTAATCTTTATTCCTATTGTTTTGTTCTTCCTTCTGTCTAATATGGAACATTCTGCAGGGATATAATCTTGAGTTTGTATATTAAAAAACCCTTAAATAGTTTATTAAATATAAGATCTGAAAATCTAAGCCATCCTACCTCTATTTACACTCAAATTCTACATGCATTTTTTACAATAAAGAACTAATTATCTCAAAGTAAGTTAGAAATCTTAGAAATAGGCTTTGGATCAAATATGTTAAATACATGGATGAGATGGAGTACAGAGAGTCTAAATATCTTATACAAAGGTATTGGGTTCCCAGTGTTCTGTTGGCTATATTGGAAAAGCCATTTAGAAAAAATTAATTAAAATTGATTGTATGGAGGAACAATGATATAGAGTACCAAGAGATATAGAGATATACTCCAAATGGTTATGTATGGTGGCAAATGTTTGGGAATCAATTTAAAGATCCCCGATATTCAATGTGTTCCATCTCTCAATTAAGATTGTAGTGGATGTTCTTAAAAATAAGAACCAGATGTGTGTGTGTGTGATATCAAAAAAAACTGATCAGGATTGGGATTTTGATTTGAGTAAGTACATGCCATACTTGAAGAAGAAAATTGGTTGAAAAACAGTTTAAATATAATTTTGACAATTTATTTCTGGGAGATGAGAAAGGAAAAAGAAGAAAACAAAAACAACTGTTTTTACAGAGCCAGGAGCTAGTATCTTGAGCTGCTGATTTGTCAGAGGGAAGCTGAGTTCAAATTTGCAGGTGTTAATTTTGAATTTTAAGCTGATAGTGGGGAATCACAGTTGCAAAGTTCAAGCAGCAGTTGGAGATCAATCCAATTATTAGGAAGGAAAAAAGTGGTTTATTCAAAGTTTTTTGTGACTGTATACTGAGCATGTGTGAAATGCCCACCTCACATTCATACATGATGGCTCCTAAAGAGTGGGGAGAGGGAAAGAGAAACATACAATAAATGCTATTGGAAGTAATTTGTTTAAATGTCTTAATTATGAACAAATGATCTCTAAGACCTTACTTTGGAACACAGCTTCCTCAGAACATACATAGAAAAATCAGTGTGAAATGTCCAATTTAAGCAGAAAGTAATCAACAACAGAAACAAGTCATTGACAGAAAATTGCAGAAAGCAAAATCCAGGGTAGATTTAATACTTTCTAAATGTAATGCCATCATTTCATTTCCACCTCGATTAAATAAACATCCATCCACTAATTGCCGAATAACTCCCCTCTGCTGTGTTTGATACACACTGTAGAAAAGACAAAGTACTCTTGAACTCATGCTATAGATCATGCAGTCCAAGAAATGTCTTTTATTTGCCAAGATTTTAACCAATATCCTGTGTTGTCTAAAACTATCTTAATACCTTGAGCTTCTCTGGTAAGATTGCTTTGCTGGCAAGAATTTTGTGTGTGTTAAATGACTAATGAAAGCAATCTGGAAAAACTGCTTGGGTGACTGTTGACAGATGTTTCTACATGTGGCTATGGACCTAAGGCAGAGCTCTGGGTGATGAGAAGTCCACTGAACACGAAGCTAAAGGACCTGGATTCAATTCCAGTCTGACCTTTACCACACACAGAATTTACACATAATTAGCTCTCATGGTGAATGTGGATACCTGCACATATGGAGGTAAATGTTAAGATAAACGACTGTATAACAAATTTGTCACAGAAAATATGTGGAACTTAATGCCAAATTTTGCATATTTATTACAATGTATTATGAGACTATGATATAGGATCTAAGAACAACCTAGAAAATCATGTGATATAATTGTTTTAAATATCTCAAAAGAATCCAGGATAGAGTCTAAGGAAGTAATTGGCCCGAGGTAGATTGTGAATTAGTCAAAAAGTTAGAAGTAACATCCAGTTAGTAGTTGACTTTCTATTCCAGTGTTCAAAGCATAAGGCCAGTATTTGTATGTTGCTTTTGAGATCATTAATTTAGCTTATACTGTGAATACATATTGTGTGTAAATTATTGAGATATGGGTTATAAAATATGATAAATAGTATTAAATATTATACTTTGGTTAGAGTAGATGTCAAAATAGCTTAGCTTTCTAGAAAAATTTTTAATGAGTATTGAAAATCTCACTCAATTCTAGCTACTAAATGATTAATGCTGTAGAACAATGTGGAGAGTCTTGAAGGGAGTACCATTTTCTCTTTAGGATAGAATACATTATATGATTCATTGACCTTTCCTTTGGATAGTCCAATCTTCTAGAAACTATGATTTGACTCTCCAAAAGATGTCATTCTTTCAGCCCAAGATAAAAATCCCAAGGCCAAAAGTGTTATGATAGATATATAGACATGGCAATATGGTCTGAAACCAAGGCCTACTGGAGATCAAAGAATTAATATGACCCAATAATATCATATATAAACTGGTCTTATTCAATAAAACACTGCAATAATTTGCCTTAGCTATGTGTTCCACAAACTACTTGAGAGGCAAAGACAGAAACAACATTCAAGTCCAGAAATTGGAAACAAGCCTGAACAACATTTTGAGAACACAGATGATGAATGAATGGATTCATTAATGAATGAGTGGGTATATTATAGATAGATAGGTGATAGTTATATAGATAGAAAGATAGATGATAGTTAGATAGATCGATAGATAGATACATAGACAGATGATAGACGGACAGATAGATAGATAGATAGATAGATAGGAGAATAAATGATAAATAGAGGAACTATTTAGTAATGATTTAGTAATTAGGGAGGTGTTCATGTAAAACAAATCATCAAGCTGCCTGAATCTGAGAATTTATGTAACAGTATGGAAACACACAAACACACACACACACACACACAGAGAGAGAGAGAGAGAGAGAGAGAGAGAGAGAACTCTATGTTTTAAAGATGTTTCTCAAAGGATAAACTTTTTTAGAAGATGATCAGAAATTTTCCCTTTTTATTTTTCTTTCAAATTTTCTAATTTGAAATTCTGGAGTTTAAGAAAACTGTGCCTTTGTCTTTTTTTTTCTCAACTTTATATTTTTAAAGGTAAGAAACTATTCTGTATAAGTAGCATTTAAGAAAGTGCACAAAAATAAAGCAATCATATGTAAAAGCATGTTTCCAAATATATGTTGAAAAAAACAGCTTTCTTCTCTGTTCCATGGAAGAAATGTAAGAAATGAAATAAAGAATAGTATGTTACATAACATAGGCAAGCTACAAGAAATCTGGAAAAACTATTTAGGAGAAAACAGACAAATACAAGACTTAGAGTACTGCCGAAATCTTGAACATTCTAGAAATTACTCCTAGCAAAGCAGAAGGCATTGTGGGTTTATGGTGTTGCAGATGTGGCCCCAAATTCTGATTTAAACTAAGACAAATGATTCAAGAATAAGAGCAACTGTCGATGTACCTCAGAGTTAGGACTCTTCCCTGTAAGTTATAAAGTTCTGCATTCATTTCTCATTACTGCCAAAAAAAAGTAGAAAGAATAAAAGATACTCCATTTTCCTTCTGAAGAATGATCTGTGGAACTCATACTTTTATTGTAAAATGAGTAGATTTATAAGTTGCAAGTAAAAGTTAAAAGCAAAATATCAAGTTGTAGATAAACAGCTGAACATCAAATCAGGGCTAAACATCATCTTTCATAAATGATAGGTCTGCTTAGTTCGGGTAAAACAATTTAGAAAGAGGACATTGTGATGGAGATGTAACCTGAAGTAATAAATAAATATTAAAAAAAACAATTTAGATGGGGATTCCCATTGAGAATTCCAGGCAGAGCAACCTCTAAATAGATGAGTCTTCTGGTTTCTTGTTCCCACCATAAGTATTTTTTATAACATGGGAGAAACAACAGTAACTTGTGTTAGAACCATTTACCTACAATAATCCTAAAGGGCAAAGTATTATTTAATATCTTAGGCTGTTTGTCACTCTCTTTTCTCCTTGTCAGTGTTAGTGGGCCAGCCTGGACCAAGAAAATATGTCATGGCATGCACTTGAGCTCCTTGAGTCTGAGACAAGGATATCCACCTTGTTTGCAGAGTCAGCACTCAGTAAGCACCAACATCATATGACAACTTTACCAGAATAATTAATATTACATCAACTTATGGAAAACATAACTGAAAATTTAAAATAATGAGTATAATTATATGAGATAATAAGTATTGGCTGAGTTCTCAGTCTTAACATAAACTAAGTCCTCCCATTTAGATATTAAAGTTAAAGTTAATGCTCAGAAGAAATGTGGATCATTATCATATTTTCCATCTCCACCCCTTTCACTCTTACCTTTCATCCATACTATACTGTGTGAAAATTGGTTTCAATTATTTAAACCATCTATATTAATAAATTTTATGTTGTTATGATAAAATACCATAACCAAATGCAATTTTATTTTGGCTTATGGTTCCAGATGGCTAGATATTCAAATTGTCTAGGAAAATGTGGCCATACAAGACTAGAGCAGGAAGATGAGTGATCAGGTTTCATTACACAGGAAGCAGAGAGAGCAGGCAGGAAATTGGGTGAGGCTATATATCCTCAAAACCTTCTCACAGTGAAGTACTTCCTGCAACAAGGGTCCAAATCCTACAAGTTCCATCCCTTTCCCAGAGCTGCCAATAGGAGAGCCAGTGTTCAGATACATGAGCTTATGGTGGACATTTCTTATCCAGGCTACAATATCTCACACTGTGTTACCAATGCTAAAAGAATCTCCAAATTGCTTAGGATGTGCAAAGAGTTCCCATAACTCCTAAATTCTTTTTATTTTCCGTCCCACTGTCTTAACATTTGAATACTATGTTGTTGCCACATTTTCAAACTAATCAGTTTGATTTTAGTCAAGTTGAGATCTTGAAAGGGACTGTACTTTTTATTGTGTTTGGTGATATATTCTGCCACATACATATGTGTAGTTGTTGGTATGTTTTGTCATTTTTTGTTTTTTTGTTTGGAATTTCTAAGAAACAATGAGCTTCTTGTGGAGGAATGAATGCTGTTATAGATTTGCATAACAGATCTAATATAATCTAACTATATGATCTGCAAAAAGAAAATTTCTCTGACCTTTATGCTACATTTTGAAGTGGGATAATATCTAGTAGATATATACAAGTGACACATATTTAATTATGTATTATTTTGAATACATTGTATGTGAGCATTATCACTTAAATTAATTTTTTAATTTTTACTTTATCTAAAGTAGTTTTATTCCCATTGAATAGGACAGAAAATACATCAGTTAGATAACCAACAAAAAAGAAGTCCAAGTTTTAAAGTTTTAAGAAACTAATAGAAGGGGAAGGATGAAGAAGAGTTTCAGATATAGTTGACCAAAGATGACAATTCTATGAGAATTGCTTGCTTTCTCCCTCTTATTCATGATAGAGTAGACAGATTAACTATTTCTTTTTTTTTAATTTGTTGTATTTTATTTTTTAAATAAATTTATATATTTATTGTTTCAGGTTACATATCCATAATATTGTCCTCTTTCCCCCCTTCCCAGACCCGCCCTCCCACCCACTTCCCACTAACTTCCATCTCACTCTGGAGTGGAGTGTCCCTACATAACAGTCCCCCTTCCCAGTTCAGAAGTCATATGAGGGCCAAGAGCCTCCTCATAAACTGGGGGCCTACAAGGCAGTACCACCAGTGAAAAGTGTCTCATTGCCAGGCAGAGAAAACTAAAAAACAAACAAAAAGTCTATGTCCATGATCCCTTTGGTGCATTGGTTGTAGTATAGATATCCTGTACCATACAGCTAAAATCCGACTATAAGTGAATAGATGCCATGTGCATCCTTCTGAGTCTGGGTTAGCTACCTCAGGATGAGCTTCTCTAATTCCATCCATTTGGTTGCAAATTGCATAATTTCATTGTTTCTGATAGCTGAGTAGTAATATTTCATTGTGTAGATGTACCACAGTTTTTTAATCCATTCTTCCGTTGAGGGACATCTGGGTTCTTTCCAGTTTCTAACTATTACAAATAAGGCTGCTATGAACTGGGATGAGGAAAATTCCTTGTGATTCGGTGTGGAGTCATTTGGATGAATACCCAGATGTGGTATGGCTGAATCCCGAGGCAGAGCTATTCCAAGTTTTCAAAGATATCGCCAGACTGATTTCCATAGTGGTTGCACAAGCCTGCACTCCCGCCAGCAATGGAGGAGGGTTCCCCTTTCTCCACACCTTCACCAGCATGTGCTGATATTTGAGCTTTTGATCTTAGACATTCTGACAGTTCTAATATGGAATCTCAGAGTCTTCTTAAGTTGCATTTCTCTGATGATTAAGGATGCTGAGCATTTCTTCAAGTGTCTTTCAACCTTTAGGGATTCCTCTTTGTGAATTCTCTGTTTAGCTCTATTCCCCATTTTTTTTATTGGATTACTTGGTTTCTTGGCATTTGATTTCTTAAGTTCTTTTTAAATTTTGGATATTAGCCCTCTGTCAGATGTGGGGTTGGTGAAGGTTTTTTTCCCAATCTGTAGGCTGCCGTTTTGTTCGAATGATAGTGTCTTTTGCCTTACAGAAGCTTTTCAGTTTCATGAGGTTCCATTTATTGATTGTTGGTCATAGATCCTGAGCTGTTGGTGTTCTGTTAAGGAAGTTGTCACATGAGTTCGAGGGTTCCCCCCCACTTCTCTTCTAGTAGATTTCGTGTGTCTGACCTTATGTTAAGGTCTTTGATCTACTTGGCCTTAAGTTTTGTACAAGGTGATAAGTATGGATGTAATTTCTTTCTTTTACTTGTGGACATCCAGTTGGACCAGCACCATTTGTTGAAGATGCTATCTTTTTTCCATTGGGCGGCTTTGGCTTCTTTGTCAAAAAATAGCTGTCCGTAGGTGTGTGGGTCCATTTCTGGGACTTCAATTTGATGATATTGATCTACTGGTCTGTTTCTATACCAGAACCATGATATTTTTATTACTATTGCTCTGTAGTATAGCTTGAAATCTGGGATGGTGATATCTCCAGATTTTTTTTTTTTTTTTTTTTGTACAGGTTGGACTCAGCTATTTTGGTTTTTTTTTGTTTTGTTTTGTTTTTCCATATGAAATTGAGAATAGCTTTTTCCAAGTCTATAAAGAATTGTGTTGGTATTTTGATAAAAATTGCATTGAATCTATATACTGCTTTTGATAGGATAGCCATTTTTATTATGTTGATCCTACCTATCCTTGAGCATGGGAGATCTTTCCATCTTCTGATGGCCTCTTCAATTTCTTTCTTCAAGGGCTTGATGTTCTTATTGTACAGGTCCTTTACTTCCTTGGCTAGAGTTATCTACAGGTATTTTATATTGTTTGTGGCTATTGTGAAGGGAGTTGTTTTACTTATTTCTTTCTCAGCATATTTGTTTGTTGTATAAAGAAGTGTTTCAGATTTTTTTGAGTTAATTTTGTATCCAGCCACCTTGCTGAAGGTGTTTATCAGCGGTAAGAGTTCTCTGGTGGAATTTTTAGGGTCACTTATGTATACTATCATATCATCTGCAAATAGGGATAATTTGAATTCTTCGTTTACAATTTGTATCCCCTTATTCTCCTTTAGTTGTCTTATTGCTCTAGCAAGAACTTCAAGTACTATGTTGAAGAGATATGGTGAAAGTGGACATCCTTGTCTTGTCCCTGAGTTTAGAGGAAATGCTTCAAGTTTCTTTCCATTTAATTTGATGTGGCCACTGGCTTGCTCTATATTGCCTTTATTATTTCTAGGTAGGGTCCTCGTATGCCCTTTCTCTCCAAAACTTTTAGCATGAAGTGGTGTTGGATTTTGTCAAATGCTTTTTCTGCATCTAGTGAGATTATCATGTGGTTTTTTTCTTTCATCTTGTTTATATGGTGAATTACATTGATAGACTTTCGTATATTGAACCATCCCTGCATTCCTGGGATGAAGCCTACTTGATCATGGTGTATGATACTTTTGATGTGTTTTTTAATTCGGTTTGCTGGTATTTTATTAAGTATTTTTGCATCTATGTTCATGAGGGAGATTGGTCTGAAGTTCTCTTTCTTTGTTGGGTCTTTGTGTGGTTTAGGAATCAGGGTGACTGTGGCCTCATAGAATGAGTTTGGCAGTGTTCTTTCTGCTTCTATTTGGTGAAAGAGTTTGAAAAGTATTGCTGTTAGTGCTTCTTTGAAAGTCTGGTAGAATTCTGTGCTAAAACCATCTGGTGCTGGGCTTTTTTTTTTTTTTTTTGGGAGATTTTTAATGAATGTTTCTCTTTCCTTAGGGGTTATAGGGCTGTTTAATCTGTTAACCTGATCTTGATTTAGCTTTTGTAGGTGGAACCTATCAAGAAAATTTTCCATTTCGCTTAAGTTTTCATATTTGGTGGAGTATAGATTTTTAAAGTAGAACCCAAATATTCTCTGGATTTCCTCAATGTTTGTTGTTATTTCTCCCTTTTCATTTCTGATTTTGTTGATTTGTGTTTTCTCCCTCTATCTTTTAGTTAATTTTACTTAGGGTCTGTCTATTTTGTTGATTTTCTCGAAGAACCAACTCTTGGTTTCATTGATTCTTTGTATTGTTCTTTTTGTTTCTAAGTTGTTGATTTCAGCCCTGAGTTTGATGATTTCCTGCCTTCTGCTCCTCTTGGGAGTGCTTGCTTCTCTCTTTTTTTTTTCCAATTCACCCAGTTTAGCTGTTAATTTGCTAATATGAGCTGTCACAATTTTCTTTTTGAAGGCACTTAGTGCTATGAACTTTCCTCGTAGCACAGCTTTCATTGTGTCCCTAAGGTTTGGGTATGTTGTGCCTTCATTTTCATTGGATTTTAAGAAGTCTTTGATTTCTTTCTTTATTTCTTCCCTGACCCAGTAGTCATCCAGTAAAGAGTTGATCAATTTCCATGTGTGTAGGCTTTCTGCTGATTCTTTTGCTGTTGAAGTCCAGCTTTATTCCATGGTGGTCTGATAATATACAAGGGGTTATTTCAATTTTCTTTTATCTGTTGAGGCTATCTTTGTGTCCAACTATATGGTCGATTTTGGAGAAGGTTCCGTGAGGTGCTGAGAAGAAGGTGTATTCTTCTGTGTTTGGGTGAAATATTCTGTAGATATATGTTACATCCATTTGGTTCATGATCTCTGTTAGATTCATTATTTCTCTGTTTGGCTTCTGTTTTGATTATCTGTCCATTGTTGTGAGTGGGGTGTTGAAGTCTCCCACTACTAATGTGTGGGGATCCATGTGCGATTTAGGTTTTAGAAGCATTTCTTTTACAAATGTAGATGCCTTTGTATTTGGGGCATAGATGTTCAATATTGAGATGTCCTCTTGATGAATATTCCCTTTAATGAGTATATAATGTCCTTCTCTGTCTTTTTTCATTAACTTCAGTTGGAAGTCTCTTTTGTTTGATATTGGGATGGCTACTCCAGCTTGCTTCCTGGGTCCATTTGCTTGGAAAACCTTTTTTGCAGCCCTTTACTCTGAGAGAGTGTTTATCTTTGATAGTGAGATGTGTTTCTTGTATGCAGCAAAATGATGGGTCTTGTGTATGGATTGAGTCTGTAAGTCTGTGTCTTTTTATTGTAGAGTTGAGTCCATTGATGCTGAAGGATATTAGTGACCAGGGGTTGTTATTTCCCATTATTCTGGTATAGGTGGTGGTCCTGTGTTTCTTTTGGTTTAGTTGCAGTAGAGTTTTGTGCTTCCTCTGTTTTCTTAGGTGTAGTTATCTTCTCTGGGTTGTAATTTTCCTTCAAGGAGCTTCTGTAGGGCTGGATTTGTGGGTAGATATTGTTTAAATTTGATTTTTTTCATGGAATATCTTTTTTTCTCTATGAATGTTGATAGAGAGTTTTGCTGGGTATAGTAGTCTGACTGGGCACCTCTGTTCTGTCAGGGCTTGTAGAACATCTGTCCAGGCCCTTCAATCTTTTAAAGTTTCTGAGGAGAAATCAGGTGTAATTCTGATGGGTCTGTCATTATTCGTTACTTGATCTTTTTCTGTTACAGCTTTTAGTATTCTTTCTTTGTTCTGCATAATTGGAGTTTCAATTATTATGTGGTGAAAAGAGTTTCTTTTCTGATCTAAACTGGTGTTCTGTAATCCTCTTGAATTTTTATTGGCAGCTCTTTCTTTAGGTTTGGGAAGTTTTCTTCTATGATTTTTTGAAGATATTTCTTGGACCTTGGAATCAGGAGTCTTCTCTTTCCTCTATGCCTATAATTCTTAGGTTCTGTCTTTTCATTGAGTCCTTGATTTCTTGGATGTTATGGGTGAGAACTTTTTTAGCTTTCTCATTTTCTTTGGATGTTGTACTGATTTCTTCCATTGAATCTTCCATGCCTGAGATCCTGTCTTCCATCTCTTGTATCCTATTTTTGATACTCATGTATGTAATTCCTGTTCTCTTCCCTTGATTCTCCACTTCCACTCTTAACTCTGACTGTGTTTTCTTTATTGTTCCCATTTCCATTTTCATGACTTGAATGATTTTATTCGTTTTGTACATTTCCTGCTCCAATTTGCTTGTCTTTGCTTGGGAATCTTTCATATCTTTTAAATCTTTCGTTGCGCTGTCTTTTTTCCTGTTCAAGTTGAGCCACTTTGGCTTGGAGCTCTCTAATGGTATTTTCAGTTGCTTTTGCTTGTGAAATTATGGACTCTTTGAGTTCCTTCATAGATTTAAATTCTTCTTGAAAGGTCTCCATCACTTTCCATAATGTAGAATTGTCATCATTTTCATGTGTTTCAACTGTGGTGAAGTGGTCAGGGCTTGTTGTGCTAGCATAGTTGTGTTTTTTTAGAGTCATGTCTTCCTGACTTCTGTTGGTTATGCTTTTTTGCTGACCTTTAGCCATTTGGTTGTTCTTAGCTGTTTGTTCCTGGTGCCTTCTGGGTTTGGTTCCAAGGGGGGCACTTTGTGTAGCACTTGTATTGCTTGGTGATCTGTGTCTTTCCACTGGCTGACTGGGGCCTTGTGTATAGGTTCTCAGTGTGTCTCCCAGAGCTCATCCCTTCCTGTTTTGTTTCAGTTGGGGACTCAGGTGAGGGGATGTGATGGGACGTGTTCCTTTAGGTTCCTGGGATCCAACTGGCCTTTGTACAGATGACAGTGCAGGTTGGTAGAACACAGACTGTTGGGTGGGGTTGTAGCTCCCCTGCAGCTTACATGTCAGGACTGTGTTTGTGGTTCTCTCCAGCTGTCTTAGGGGGTTCTGAGGGTCAATGTGCATCTAATAGCCAGAAGCACTGTGATCCTGTGCAGCCCTCTCCCAGGCAGTGAGGAATGGCCCAGGAGTGTTTCACTGCTCCCAAGTCAGAGCTCTCTATGTTGCACACTGCATATGAGTATTCAGCCTTCAGCGGCTCTGCTGGTATGGTCCTGTGTGCCCAGGCACAGATTCTGTGGATTCTGGAGGTCCCAAGTTTGGGGATTGTGGTCGCTCGCTGGAGTCTTGAAAGGAACTGACTCCACGCCCTTAAGCAGTGTCCCCAGGCCAAAATATTACTGTTACAGAAGTGGAATTATATATGCTAAAGATCTGATTTCCCGCTGGAAGGGCTAGAACAAGTAAAGAGGTCTGGTATTAATCCCATAATTTGCCCAGGGCTTGGACTCTGTGGAAACAAATCTGCCTTCCAACCCAGCCGCCCACCTTTCTGCCACTCTCACAACTCCACCTATGTCTGTATGTAGCTGGCTTTGGAGACTGGCAATTTGGGGACACTGTCTTCCAAGTTCCGGTATGCTGCAGCACTGCAGAAAGTGTATCCCGCTGCTCAGTCCAGCTGCAGTGTTTTTTCCCAGTGACTGTAAATCCAATGGAGGGGGCTATATGTATGTCCAACACCCATCTGGGGAAGCACAAATTTGCTTGCACTTTCCAAAATGCAGCTGTGGACCCGCTGGGCAGTTCTGCTGTGGCCTCAGCCTAAGGGCTGCTGTGGGATCCCTCAGCTGTGGCTCTGCTACGAGTGTATTCCGCTCTGACAGTCTGCAACCCTTCGCTAAATAGCCGGGATGCCTGCATGGGATCTGGGGGCCCAGGAGGCTTGTGAGTAACCCTGTCTGGTGGTCGGATCTGTCTGCTGGGTATTTGAGTGGCTCTTACCCTGATGGTCTCTTGGTGCCAATTCCTAATTCCTGGATTCAGAGGCTTCTGTCAGTCTGTTTTGCTAAGTGTCCATGAGAGAGGAGGATATTCCTGCCCAGGGACTTTTAATAATCCCTGGGTAGCTGGGTAAAACCCAACATGTTCTAGTCACTCAGATTGTTGCCCAGCATCTTATAACTCTGTGGCTTTATGACGGTTTTCCCTGCATTCAAAATGCATCCGCATGGGCCGCCGCCATCTTGTATCCTCCTCCAGATTAACTATTTTAAAGTTATACTCAATATGGTCATAGATATCTGGACTTTAAAATATATTGAAATACACAACCCTTTTGGATTTAAAATAGTTGTGAAACTGTTCATTTTAGATAAATACCCAAGCTTGATTACTAATTA
The DNA here is from genome assembly GCA_907164525.1 of Lophiomys imhausi. NCBI lineage: Eukaryota > Metazoa > Chordata > Mammalia > Rodentia > Muridae > Lophiomys > Lophiomys imhausi. The sequence continues at coordinate 31,053 of CAJQZJ010000275.1, read as the reverse complement.
TTTCTCGCTTAGGAGGTGGACACACAGTCCAACACTGTATCCTCATCTTTTGTTCTGTGAAGTAGTGCGATTTCCAAAAGAATGGATCACCCAGGGAATAATACTATATATGGACCATCAGCATAACCATGAACTCGGAATATCTCTTATATTGAAATATGATATATTTAGAAAAGTGGATAACAACATTAGTGATAACCTTGATTTGATTTTTCAGTTTTTTATTATGTTTTTAGAGAGACAGTCTCCAGAAAAACAGAAGCTTTTTTGGAAATTTTATCCCAGCAAATAATTGTATACAGAACTTATAGTTACCATTAAAAGATTTCCCTAACTAACACTCACTTACACATTTAGTTGTAGTCAGAGGGGCTCTCTAAAGCATCACTACACAGGAACCATTCTCCAGCCTGCTTGGCCACCCAGGACTACCTAATATAATGGTCTACTCAATTTGATATAGCTTATTTAATGATGTGTTGCAAATGCGATACAGGGAAAGCAGTCTACATTGTTATTTTATCAACACTTATATTTGTTCCTAGTCCTTCCAATTTCTTCTTTCATAATTGTACTATTTGAATTTAATGCTAATTTTAATGAGTAAGACACTGTGATGTGATAAATAAGCAGACATTATGGACTTAGTTCTAGTTTTTCCAATGATACTTTAAGGAAATTGGGCCATTGTTTTACAATATATATTTTATCAATTCTTTGATATTTTACAAAATGTAATTTGATCATGATTTCTCTTACCTTCCCTTAACTGCTCTTGGAACCATTCCCATCTCCCAACTGCCCTCAACTTTATCTTCCCTTTCTTCAATTTTATTTTCAGCTCCAATTACTGCTGTCCATACACTTCTGAGTATGGAGCCATACACTAGATCATGGTTGATATACCATCAGTCACACCCTTAAAGAAATCTGACCCATTCTTCCCCAGAATCCATCAGTTATCCGTAGGTCCTCTGTAAAGGGTGGATGTATATGAAGCCTTCCCATTCCAAGCTAAAATATTGACTGACTTAATCATGTGCTGTCTTTGAGTTGTTTCTTCTTTTAGACATCTGTCACCCATAGTCTTGAAATAACACAATAAAACTCATTCATTCACCAAGTTTGACTTTGATATCATTGACACACCAGTCTGTCATTAGTTCCCTATCTGAGATCACAGGACATTTTTATGAACTCTCTTCAAGAACAATGTCACACAACATTTACATAGCACTTCCCAGAAATTTGAAAGCTGTAGGCTTGTCTTTTATTTCTCCACAATTTAAGATCCAACTTGCATCATAATTGATATGATTTATTATTAGTTATTTTTATTCATACTAAACATTTGTTTTATAAAGTGTCCAATTTAATTATGACTTTTTATATATGCATACTTCATATACTTTTCTCACATTCCTACTGATTAGCCTCCCCTTCTACCCTCAGGTGGTCACCTTTCATTTCTTAAATAGTCTGCTCTCTACTTTCATCATATATATATTCATAAATTCAGATATTAGTATGTACATATATATTTTGTATTTGAAAAACATAGAATGTTGGTCTTTGTTGTTGATTCTAAAGAGTTTTCTTACTCTGTAGCTGAAGAGCTCTGAATCCTCCTGGTGTCCTTATTGACTGTGACCTTTGTATCTTGTAAGGAAAAGTAATATAAAGAAAATTTTTAAAAAAGCATTAATGCTCCAGAAGCTATTGGGCTTGAGAAACATGGAAATATATGAGAGAAGGCTTGATTCCATTGAGCTGTTTTCTTTTCTTTTTCCTTAATATTTGGTTTAATGTTGGGATTTTAGGGAGAGATATACATTTAAAGGCAAGGTAAACAAAACAATAGACAAAAGCAAACAACTCCCTCTCTCATACAAAAAACATAATCCTTGGGTATGAGACATCCCTAGAGCTCTGTAAAAACTCTGCTTCCATTAGTATTTTCTCCATCTCCTCTACTTAGATCTCCTTCTAGAGAGTAAAAGAACTGCTACTACATGATGCCTGGTAGGGAAGCAAAAGGTTAATTAACACTGAAGGTGGATCCCAGTTGTCCTCATACTGTATCCCTGTTCATATATGTTAATTTGTGATATGACGTCTAGCCTTCCCGACCTGGTTCCCTTTTAAGTGTGTGCTTGCTTCTCTCAGACTCCTCCATGGCTGCCTGTTTTGTTAAGTTAGTTATCTTCAAAACCTATAATCCAATGACATTCAATCATCCAGATTGCCAAATGTTTTTGTCATATGGAGGAGGACATGAAACAGAGTGGCAAGAGCCATGTAGAATTTCCTTCTGCAGTTCTCTGAGATTCTACCAGGACAGAGGCATAATCTTAAGTGAGTTAGAGCCACTTAATCTATACAATCTATATGCTAGGGGGCTAGGCAGAGCTACACTTACCTTTTAGACATAGGAGAAATGAAATGCTGTACAATGGTCACAGTCCGAGCAATCAATATGTTTGTTGCAAATGTACAAGTATGTGTGTGTGTATATATATATATATTGCTAGCTTAACATGTGTGCATATACTTATGTACTATTTAAATTGTCTTCACTGAAGATAGTATAAAAGTAAGAAATTCATCATGGGTTTTCACTGAATTCATAGGACCTAAGAGACATATAATCAGTAATTGTTTTCATTAGTAAAAATATTTCAATTTAAGTAAAAATTATCAGACATATCAAAACCATAGCTAAAGGAGTTGAAAGTAAAGGCAGCAAAAAAACCCAAAATATCATATTTTATTATTCTTTCATATTGTCAAAAACATGAAAATTTCTGTAATTTGTTTTTTTTTATTTTTTTTCATTTTTTAATAATTTATTTTTTATTTCTTCAAGTTACATCTCAATCACAATCCCCTCCCTACTCCCCCCTCCAGTCCCACCCTTCCACCCTCCTCCCCCTCAACCCCCCCATCCTCTTCCCTTCTTTTTTTTTGTTTTTTTTTTTAGTTTAAGGTATTTCTTTTTCCCCCCAACAGCTCTCCCTTTCAGTCCAAATAATGGTTCTTTTTCTTATAACTATAAATACAATACAAAACAATAGAAATAAATAGGCCACAATTATAAGAGTTATATGGCTTAGCATACATTCCCAATGTCCAGTCCATATGTATTTGGCACCTGACTTTAACATTCTACTATCTAACCATTTCCATGAGTTTAAAGTTCTATATCTAACTCAGCTTTCATACTAACTT